>CM046433.1:69402534-69540034 GCA_025506505.1 Flaveria sonorensis | reverse complement strand
TGGGTTTTTAGGTGGGGAAGGCAAACCTGTTAGAAATTGGTGGGTTTTGGCAAGTTGAAACCAGATTAAGGGGTTATTAGGTTAAACCTGGTTAAGTAGGTCGGGTCAGTTCAATAAGTCGGGTTGGGGACCAGGCTCGAGCTTGCGTAAGCTCAACTCAATTTGAGTCTTTTTTGAACCGATACTGAGTACCTTGCAATTTGGGTTGACTTATTTACATAACCATTTTTTTCGTAATGCCTTTATGGTTCTCCTGCTTTTGGATCGACATTTCGTATCGTATACTTCCCCTATGGTTCTTTACCCAATAAACAAAATTATTTATCGTAATAATATCTTTATGTACTATTTATTCCCCCTCCACCTAATAACTTTGAATTATTGCATATATGGTCCAAATGTATATTTGGCTTTTGTTTTGAAAAAATTCAGGATTTTCGTGCAGTCAAACATCTAAGCCTAAACTCTCTCATGCAGGTAGTCCAGACCTTTTTGGTGTAAAGTATTTTCAGGTGGTATTAGTCCTGCCCAAATTGTGGGATTTGGTCCACGAAGGAAGATGCAAGCCAAACGATCCTTAAGAAAGGATAGCTACGTATATCTTCAGGTTAGAAGGATATGAAGTTTTTAAAGATGGAATTCGGTCTTGATAATCAGACCATAAAGGAGTCCTTCTAGTTTATGTCAACTAAATAAGCTAAGATCGTCATTTTTGGTATTTAGCTAATTTCTCCTACATAATTCATACCTAAACCCGAGCCAAGTTACATCCCATCAAAGACATAATGATTTATGCAAGTAATGCCTTAAATAGGTGGAGATTTGATTCTTTACCAAGCTTATGATTCACAAGTATTCATACTAGACAACTAATCATTGTAATCATACTTCACTTTATGTATGATTCTATGTATATAACCAAGTGTGTATGCACCTTGTGAGGAGTGTGTATTTTCACATGTTAGTGGTTTTATAATCAAATCCATTGCTTGAACGGGTATCATTTCAAATGCACATAATTGTATATCTTTTGGTAGATTAAGTTTGCTTGTATAATTTTTAAAAGACATTTATGTTTTGATTTTTTTTGGATACTAGTGGTGTTATCATTTTAAGTGACTTTGCTTGATAACAATCAAATTTCACAAGCACATAAATCTCACTATTTGCACAACAATTATCCCCGAAACCTTTACAAAAAGTGATATATTGGTACTGAACTCTCATAATTAGTAATTTTAGGTTAGAAAAAGTACAATATGGACTAAAAGAGTTAAAACTATAAGAACATTAAAGAAAACCAGTCTCCAGAAGCATAACACAAGTCGTGACCCAACTAGCACACCCCCATGCCCAGCTCTATCACACACCTGACTAATTTAGCACACCCCTATGGTTGCTTCCACAGAAGAGACAAAGTATTATTCCCTGAATAGGGAGAACATAGGCCATGCCAAGGCAACACGGGGTTGTGCCCCACCTTAACACGGTGTCGTGCCTCTTAAAAGATGGGTCGTGGTCAATGTTTTCATGCATGTACTAACCGATCGACCTTTTACATACGTTGTACTTGACATGGGGTCATGCGTGGTGAGCACATGGTCATGCCCGATACTCGAGACAATCTATAAGTAATGGATCATTACACTTTGAGATAGCTTTTGGGAGGCGAAGGACCTGGTGTTTACTCTTGGAATTCAAACATTTAAATGTCTTAGGAAGAATTGGGAAGTCCATTAAACACTTATAAGAGGCTTAGGTTTGATTCACGTCACCCATATTGGTAAACAGTTTGATTGTTCTATTTTACCAATGAACTCATTACTATCCTTTGATTTTGTTGTAATATTCAAGTTCATTATGAGTTAAAACTCTTATTATCATCCTAATTTGGTGAAACTTTGTGTAACTTGTGATGAACTAATGGTGTGTTAATTATTAAGTTAATGTTATGGTAATAACTTATGATGAAATAATGGTGTGTTAATTATTAAGTTAATGTTATGGTAATCTTGTGACAATCTTTTGATGGGTAGCATCTACATTTGAATGAGAAGTTATAAAACTATAGTTCTTAATTATGAATGTCATATAATGTTGTCAAACATATAAACTAACTTTTATTCACAAAACTAGTCTTCATAATAAAATCATGGCTAATGACCTAGAAATAGTTATTAGAAATTATATCACCTTAACTTTCTAATTATCTGAGGATTTATATTTACTTTGTCTAAGAAATCAAAGTCATTGTTACTATTTTATAAAATCAACGGTATGTTAAATAGAAACTTGATCAACTCTCTTATTAACATTTAATTATGTTTTCATAAATCATAAATTAAAAGGGTACACATTTATTGCATACTTCAAGTGGCTCGGCGGTTGTCTTGAAAGATACTCATTGCAACTTTCCTTGTCACTAGGAGTCGGTTTAAGATATCCACGCTGACTCATGTGTATAAACATTAACATAATTTTCATTAATTAGTGTCTTTTAACCACATTACGTAATTTATCACATTTACCAAAGAAGAACCTAAATTAGGATTATAGCCATCTTTCACTATAAAATCACCAAAAGTGTCTATTGCTTTTTTTATTTAACTTAAAAAATGTGTTCTTGAAAATTTAAAAATTAATCAGTTGAAACAAACTTATAATTTCTCTAAATCTAAACCAATCTAATACTCAGTTATGAAGATTGAGCCTTTAAGCCTACATGTGTCTATAGATTGATATTTTGTTCTTACCATTACTATGTTACCTCATGGTAGGTACACTGTCCTTTGTGTGTGTAGTTTGGTATAAGTGAAGACCTTTTAAAACTTAATTTGTGAAAACTTCAATAAAAATATATATGTACTCATCACGCACACCAGTTGGTATTAGTTGACCTTGGCTTCCTTCTACAAGTGACCTATACCTAGTGTTATATCACTATTTATGATTCAGAATTCAACTATTGACCTTGGCTTATGACCGATAAGACATTTTCCTACTTAGCTCATATTTTCCTTCCTTGATTGTTTTTAAGTGTTTGACTTTTGATTAATGATAGAATATGTGTGAGCTGCAGCTCAACCTGGTGTTGCCTTCTTAAGCTTTGTAGTGGTTTGGTCTTATTGCCATGAACTTGCTTTTAGATTTGCATTAGCCGCAAAATTTGGTATGTCTTTTTATTGTTATTTACTCTGGAATCATGAATTTATGTATTCCACCTACTTATTTCATAATTTCTTGCTATATTAACTATACTTAAATTGTCTTTAGGTTGGGCTTGGGGTACTACAGCATCAATTAGTATCTATAAACAAATATTTACAAACGATTTTGTTATTAGTTCTTATGATTGTTAGAGTTATTGAAATGACATTTAACTTATAGTTAAGTTTTGTTGTGCCTTTTATTTTAAAGTGAGTTTTGTTGTAATTTGTAATGTTTGCATATATTTTGTTATTGGAATTATATATTATTAGAGATTCAAATGTTTTGAGTTGAGCTAGAGCTAACTTGAATTCTCCACGATTTAACGCTCGAGCCTACAATACATCCTATAGATGGTTCCTAGTGAGGTTAACGAAATACAAATGCAAGTGGTGAGTTGATTGCTCTTGGATATTTAAAAGTAATATGAGCCAGTTTCTATGCATACCTAAAAAGAGATGATGGTTCGATGCATACATTTGTTAGATATGGGACTTTTTTTTTCATAGTCCAATTTAATAGACTTGAGGAACTTGATTTGCCAATTAGGTAAACATTAGAAGATTTCTAAGTCGATTTGCATGCCTAAGAGAGGCAACCCCACCCGAGCCGATTTCTAAAGAGGTTTCACTCAAACACGGTTCCAACATAACCCAACCATAGGTTAGAGACCGGTTTAACCCTATTCGTTCAAACCGGTTTCACCCTGTAAAACTTGACCTAATCCGTTTTTAATCTCAAACCAACACAATTTTAATTGGTCATTTTCCTTACTCAAACCACTTTTGATCCAAATCATTTTAATTAAAAAATAGTTTTGGCTTTGTTGACCCAACCCAAACTAGTTTATAACCTAATATGTACATGGCTCTTATCCTTCTTACCTAATTAGGTATCATTAAGGTGAACGCAATGAAATATGGATCGTAACACACGTGATAAAGGGAATCTGCCAAGCCTCGAATTCCAAGAACAAGCTAAGACTCCAACCTAAATTCTCCTAGTTACAATGGCCTCTCTCATCAAGTACCTAAAAGGCCAGTTGAAGCTCTTAAGAAATCCAATGTGTCAATCATAGCTGACCCTATCATTGTTAACTAAACCACTTACTCATTTTTTGTCTCACCCGATTTGCACATTCCACTAGATCTAGAGATACACCAAGGATAATAAACATTCTCCAAACTCAGCAAGTAATGTCATGGAGAGATTTTATCAGTCGTAATCCTTGTCTTCAAACCCAATGGCGTTTTGAAATTGTACCCCAAAACTGTCACCAAAACCCTTGAATGGTTTAAACCTTTAACTTCATTCTGCTTGAAATTCCTAGACACTAGGCTTCACACTTGCAAAATGAACCTTCTTTTGCACTTTTAGTTTAGTGGACCAGGCTTTGTCTTGCTTAACCAGGGTGGTTATACCCTACACTACTGGTACCTAAACCATATACAATGATCCTAGTTTCTAACAATGAGCAATAACAAGATTAACATTTATCACCTTCCATTTACTACTACCAAACTTAACTTCTAGTCTTGTTCATCCAATTAACCGATAGAATTATGTTCCATCTTTAACCCTTGAATTACCCTAAGATTCTACAAGCTCCATGTTGTACCTAATAGAATTTTCAGATCAATATCTCCTATACTCGTGACATCAATAATCTCACTATTACCTAACCATACCTTACCAAAGTCACTATGTTTCAAATTCAGTTTCATCATTGTGCATGGCGTAAACGAAGCCCCTGAACCCATGAACCAAGAGTCCACACTACTTTCCATACTAAGTATTAACGTGTCATCATTAGAAACATCCTTAGTTGTAGTGTTCAATTCCGTCTTATTTGGACACTAACTCTTAACGTTTCCCGCCTCGTTCCAACTCCAGCAATTTACATTCTTCCAGGTTTAGATGAACTCATTCTACAACTCATGGTTCCTGTTACTTCCCGAGCCTCTACCAACATTCAACAATTCAATATTTGATGATTCGCTTGAATTCTTTCTTTTAACATCCTCTCCTAGAACAAGATCTCAAATACCATAAAAAATTATCCATTGGTCCTCATTGAACTATAAATAGCAGTAACAGATCCTGACCAACTTTCGGGCAAAGATGATAACAATAGTAGTGTAACACCCGAAAATTTGGTCAAATAAAAAGAAAAGAAAGTATTTTGAGGAAAATTAAAAGAAGACAAAGATGAGGGGTGCAATGTGTAAATGGTACACCAAAGTCAAAAATACACTTTATATGGTTCGGTTTCTTTGTGGTTTCACCCTTAAAAACCGATTATTAAGTGTTTTTGGTGTTTTGGTGCTTGTTTGTGCTTGTTATAGGTGTTTGAACTCGTGTACAAGCAGATTTTGAGGAGTTTTGCTTGTTTGCTACACTAGGTGAGTTCTAGACCCTGTATTTCTTATGCTTTAAAAGTATTTGGGGCTGAAAATGCATCAAAATAGGTTATCAAGGCTTTATTTATGTAGCTGTGTGTATATATGTGTATGCTCATGTTTTATGTTGTTTATGTGTTGGATAGGCTTAGAATAGCATGTTTAAGCTAAGGACAGGTGATAGAACTGATCTGGGTTGATTCTGAAAATTAGAACTGCACAACTGGTAGTCATGCGCCCAAACAGGGCCCATGCGCCTAGAAATTTGCCTTAGAAAATCCTAATTGGGGGTTCAGGCGCCCTAATAGTGCCCGTGTGCCCAAATGTCTTTCACAGGTGTTAAGTGTATGCTCATGTGCCTGAGAGGCTCATGCGCCCAAAAGAGTAAGCAAAACAGCTAAGTATTGAAGTCATGCGCCTGCATAGTGTTGATGCGCCTAAGTAGTACTCATGTGCCTGCATAGTCCTCATGTGCCTACAACACTTAGAATATTTTTCTGGAATTTTGGAAGGAACAGAATTTTAGGGTTTGACTTTGGGTTGACCTGTTGTTATTGTTTGATTATTTTATTCCTGTTTGGACTGTTCTTGTGTTCCTATTTATTATTATATTATGTGACTTTACGTGGTGTGATTTTACCCTTATCCGTAAAGTATTATCTTTAATAAAGTGGAAAGATTAATGAAAGTGGAACATAAAGAACGTAAGAAAGTCTTGCAAGCAAATTCACATGAGGTTCACAACTACTAGGTTGTTAGCTCAACTGTGTGAGGTTTAGCTAACCCGTTGGATGCACACAGGGTCAATCGTTGAGATTGAGGGGACCATTTTTGTTGCCCCGGTACTGGAGTCAGCTTTGTGCACCACGGATGGGGTCTATTATTAGACTTCGGCCCAGTACCAGGTTTATGCTCATTATTTGGGGGTATAGCACTTTGGTCCATATCGAGGTGAAAGATTAAAAGTAAAAGTTCAAGTGATCGACCATGGAAATGGTGAAGAAAGATATTAATGTTGATAATGAATAATATTGGAATGTATGTATGATGTATGATCACATACAAAAGAGTGAACAATATTTTAAAGAGTATTTTCTATACAAAACTCATAAAGTATTTTCAATATTTTAAACTAGAACTCACTCAGCAACGCTGACTTTTATGCATTCTCAATTGGCAGGTAATTTTGCCGAGGATGGCACACGGGGAGGCTACTTGCCAGGGCAGGACTGGCATCCGTTCATGATTAATAACATCGTTGTTTTGTAATGCATCCTAAGGATCTTTTGTAACTAATAACAAACACACATGTATTACTTAGCAACAGAATTTATTAATTAATGAATGGCTTTTGATGTTAATTCCGCTGCCATGCTTTATGAATTATGTAATGTTTTTATTTAATTATGTTGTGATTGACCAACGGTGAGGTCTCCGGGAACGGGGCCTTACAAGTAGTGTGTCACCCATCAATTTCCCGTACAAACCCTTATAAATATTTCATTTCGTTTATGCATAGTAAGACTTAATTTCTAATAATTAAGTCATTTCATATTAGCAAATCCATAACAATTCATTACATGGATTATATGATTTCAGGGATTTATCATCATGTGTTTAATCATTTAAGCAACACAAACATTGGTGATTGGTCAAAACAAAGAATTTGAGTTATAGCAAGTGATTTGTATCCATGATTTTTTAAATATGCAAGAAAAGTTCAAATAAGATTTAATATATATATATATATATATATATATATATATATATATATATATATATATATAGATCACGTTCGTGCATAGTTTCATGCATGCATGCCATGCGATACGTAAATAATTATTAGAGAAAACAATTAATACAACAAATTTGATGCCATGTAAAAGCCTAACTCAAAGTCACATAAAATCATAAATCTAAATCTTTAAAGCTTGGTTCCTTGTATCCCTTATAAAACTTGATTCCTAACACCAAAGATATAATGCATTAGTCACCAAACATTTAGGTAAAACACCCGTTAATAAACTAACATGTAATATATTTTCCTATACCCTATTTCTATCCCTATGTCCCTATGTCCAACCAAAAAGGAAAGGAGCAAGTACTTTTACATTTTATTATTACACTTCATGCTACTTCCATGTTTGGTCAAAGTGACATCCCCCTTACAAGCATAATATCTTGAAACACATCCTACTTACTTAGAAACCAACAAGATAGAGTGTCTCAAAGAGGTTGAAGTCAACCTACTTTTCTACTCCATATGCACAATAAGGCTTGTTCCATGATTAACTCATGAAGATCCACTCTTTCAAGTCTTCTAAAAAGCAAACCCTACACGAAAAGAAAGATCCCATTCTAAACTCCCATGCATATCTCTATTTATATCATTAGAATCCAACTAACTTAGATCAATCAGATTAATTTCTATGCAACAATTCAGCCCAATCAATTTATCCTCGCACCTGGGTGGTCTTCATAATAGAATATACATTTGGCGATAAGCGTGCACATTTTAAATCCCTAGTTACCTTATAACATTGCCTTTATAAAGCCTCATATGGATGAGAATTCTAACTTCTATCATAACACAAAAACTATTACATTTCTTCGCCTACTTTATGGCTCCAACCACCCATCACATTCTTCATTTGCACTTAACAAATTGATTAATCATTCAAGCTCATAGCAAACTAAGGTGTTCAAGGCTTAAGACTAGTTGGTGCTCTAACAAACCCATTCGCAGTTTCCATTACACTACCAAACATCTTTCTAACATGCCAAGAACATGTAAGAATGATCTTCAATCCTAAGTTATATTTTTTAACATAATGGTCTTCCATTATGAAAACTTACTTATCTTAACACATATTTGATTTCTAACTTCCATTCTCCAACTTTCAAGTAACATGCTTGAAAGCTCTTACTCCTTTTCCTTGCTTGCTTATAGTAATCAACTTGATTATGATGATTCTATGCATTTACATGATGTGTTCATGCCCTCTAAATCATCCAAGATAATAATCAAGTTCCCACTATTAACTAAGAAACTAAGGTTCATGAAATTATTTTTTGTTAACATAATGACTTAAATTGCATAAAACTTCTTGAGTCTTGGACACATAATTCGAATTATCTACTGCCACTACATGTACAAACCTTATAAAGTTGAAAACATTCTAATACCTAAGAGTTTAATGAGGTTAAAGTCCAACTAAAGTTGAAAAAGGTGATTGGATTGACAAAACATATTCTAGCATAATTGTAGGAAGATTTTCAGATGACATACGTGACTTATACAAAATTAAATGGAATTATTTTATAGTGAGGATTGAATTTTAAGATGTTTACTTTTTATTTCTAGTGGTCACATATTTTAATATAAAGTATAAGCATTTCAAAATGTGCCTACAAGATAAAAGGTCAAATCTAAGTTTTTTATAGAATATATGTGTCCACTTGATGAACGTTTAACTTACACTTAAAAGATCCAAATGAGTTAATTGTTTTTTAAAATACTTACTATTTAGTCTTAGGTGTAAAACCAATATAAGCACTCAACTTGAAACTGAGTTTTGGACCCCTAACAAACCCAAATTCCACAACAACTCCCTAAAATGGTTGCGCTGTCAAGCGGTGAAAAAATAATTATTTTATACCCTTATACTTGGCCATACAACATGAACCAAACCCTTTTAGAAACCTAGGACATAGACCTAAAAGTGGTAAAAGCTTCCAAATTTATAGAAATATATAGACCATGAAAATAGGTTGCAATAGTGACCAAAAGTCCATCCTTTCTGATAACATTTATAGGTTGCGTAAAGTGGACTTTTGAGACCATTTAGTAAGATATTACATATACACATTATACGATTGTACTATAAATTTGATACTTATAAAGTGTTTAATTTAATCGTGGATGTTAATTATATTTTCAAGAGTTTAAATAAATCACAAACGGTTCGACGTGTGTAACTAATCGAGGAAACATTTTTAAAATTAACTTTGTGGATGAGCTATGCATGACCATCTGAGGTTAGTATTCATGACCATAAACTTAAGTATTATATGTATATAGGACACCATTATACTGGTTACAATTATAGACTTTTCCTAGTACTTTCACTATCATTTCGAGGTGAGTTTCATGAACCCTTTTTACTGTTTTATATATATTTGGGGGGAACATGCTCGAGAAATAATTTTGAAAACGAATGTTATGGGTGAATTTTATGCTCTGGTATCCTATATCTTGAGTAATTTTGGTCTCCTGGGTTGTATTCTTACTAACCAGCTGTTATTCCTTTTTGCTTTGACTTGTTCTCGCAAGTGACTCATTACTACTTTGTCAATCTCAAAGAATCAGCCTTTAGCTGTTGAAAACATAGAGAAGAAGACCTCTAATGTCAAGAGTGAAGATAGCACAGTCCCTAAAAATCTCACGAGTTTGTTATTTTAGTTTCAGTATAAATAGAGGCTTGGTGATTAGTGTAGACATACAACTCACACTTACAACTCTCTCTGTAACACTTAGAATTGAAAATATGTAACTCTTAAGTTGTAATTTCATTGCAATCAATAAAAAGAACAAGAGGCAGGTGATGATTAGTCACCTCGCAAAGTTTTATGCCAGAGATTTTTAGGGATCAAGGGCTTTCAATGTAAATAATTGTGTCGTTTCTTTGTTTCTATAATCATATATGTTTTATATATCATACAGACACACCACCTCACGTACTAACTTGATTACAAAATTATGTTTGTTATTTTTTGGTTAAAATAATTTGGCATCCATCATGGGGTTAGTGGTTCTTTTCATTTAAAATTTTTTGCTAAATTTCATTATTGATCACCACTTCTTAGAACTTTTCTAAAAAGTGTTATCTCAATCCAAGCTTTCTTTTTCTATCCCATCTTTGAGCTTTGGGTTAAGTCATTCTATTCCATCCTCTCCAATATAAGTACTCAACTTGAAACCGAGTTTTGAACCCCTAACAAACCCAAATTCCACAACAACTCCCTAAAATGGTTGCGCTGTCAAGCGGTGAAAAAATAATTATTTTATACCCTTATACTTGGCCATACAACATGAACCAAACCCTTTTAGAAACCTAGGACATAGACCTAAAAGTGGTAAAAGCTTCCAAATTTATAGAAATATATAGACCATGAAAATAGGTTGCAATAGTGACCAAAAGTCCATCCATTCTGATAACATTTATAGGTTGCGTAAAGTGGACTTTTGAGACCATTTAGTAAGATATTACATATACACATTATAAGATTATACTATAAATTTGATACTTATAAAGTGTTTAATTTAATCGTGGATGTTAATTATATTTTCAAGAGTTTAAATAAATCACAAACGGTTCGACGTGTGTAACTAATCGAGGAAACATTTTCAAAATTAACTTTGTGGATGAGCTATGCATGACCATCTGAGGTTAGTATTCATGACCATAAACTTAAGTATTATATGTATATAGGACACCATTATACTGGTTACAATTCTAGACTTTTGCTAGTACTTTCACTATCATTTTGAGGTGAGTTTCATGAACCCTTTTTACTGTTTTATATATATTTGGGGGGAACATGCTCGAGAAATAATTTTGAAAACGAATGTTATGGGTGAATTTTATGCTCTGGTATCCTATTTCTTGAGTAATTTTGGTCTCCTGGGTTGTATTCTTACTAACCAGCTGTTATTCCTTTTTGCTTTGACTTGTTCTCGCAAGTGACTCATTACTACTTTGTCAATCTCAAAGAATCAACCTTTAGCTGTTGAAAACATAGAGAAGAAGACCTCTAATGTCAAGAGTGAAGATAGCACAGTCCCTAAAAATCTCATGAGTTTGTTATTTTAGTTTCAGTATAAATAGAGGCTTGGTGATAAGTGTAGACATACAACTCACACTTACAACTCTCTCTGTAACACTTAGAATTGAAAATATGTAACTCTTAAGTTGTAATTTCATTGCAATCAATAAAAAGAACAAGAGGCAGGTGATGATTAGTGACCTCGCAAAGTTTTATGCCGGAGATTTTTAGGGATCAAGGGCTTTCAATGTAAATAATTGTGTCGTTTCTTTGTTTCTATAATCATATCTGTTTTATATATCATACAGACACACCACCTCACGTACTAACTTGATTACAAAATTATGTTTGTTATTTTTTGGTTAAAATAATTTGGCATCCATCATGGGGTTAGTGGTTCTTTTCATTTAAAAATTTTTGCTAAATTTCATTATTGATCACCATTTCTTAGAACTTTTCTAAAAAGTGTTATCTCAATCCAAGCTTTCTTTTTCTATCCCATCTTTGAGCTTTGGGTTAAGTCATTCTATTCCATCCTCTCCAATATAAGCACTCAACTTGAAACCGAGTTTTGGACCAACTCCCTAAAATGGTTGCGCTGTCAAGCGGTGAAAAAATAATTATTTTATACCCTTATACTTGGCCATACAACATGAACCAAACCCTTTTAGAAACCTAGGACATAGACCTAAAAGTGGTAAAAGCTTCCAAATTTATAGAAATATATAGACCATGAAAATAGGTTGCAATAGTGACCAGAAGTCCATCCTTTCTGATAACATTTATAGGTTGCGTAAAGTGGACTTTTGAGACCATTTAGTAAGATATTACATATACACATTATAAGATTATACTATAAATTTGATACTTATAAAGTGTTTAATTTAATCGTGGATGTTAATTATATTTTCAAGAGTTTAAATAAATCACAAACGGTTCGACGTGTGTAACTAATCGAGGAAACATTTTCAAAATTAACTTTGTGGATGAGCTATGCATGACCATCTGAGGTTAGTATTCATGACCATAAACTTAAGTATTATATGTATATAGGACACCATTATACTGGTTACAATTCTAGACTTTTGCTAGTACTTTCACTATCATTTCGAGGTGAGTTTCATGAACCCTTTTTACTGTCTTATATATATTTGGGGGGAACATGCTCGAGAAATAATTTTGAAAACGAATGTTATGGGTGAATTTTATGCTCTGGTATCCTATATCTTGAGTAATTTTGGTCTCCTGGGTTGTATTCTTACTAACCAGCTGTTATTCCTTTTTGCTTTGACTTGTTCTCGCAAGTGACTCATTACTACTTTGTCAATCTCAAAGAATCAGCCTTTAACTGTTGAAAACATAGAGAAGAAGACCTCTAATGTCAAGAGTGAAGACAGCACAGTCCCTAAAAATCTCATGAGTTTGTTATTTTAGTTTCAGTATAAATAGAGGCTTGGTGATCAGTGTAGACATACAACTCACACTTACAACTCTCTCTGTAACACTTAGAATTGAAAATATGTAACTCTTAAGTTGTAATTTCATTGCAATCAATAAAAAGAACAAGAATCAGGTGATGATTAGTCACCTCGCAAAGTTTTATGCCAGAGATTTTTAGGGATCAAGGGCTTTCAATGTAATTAATTGTGTCATTTCTTTGTTTCTATAATCATATCTGTTTTATATATCATATAGACACACCACCTCACATACTAACTTGATTACAAAATTATGTTTGTTATTTTTTGGTTAAAATAATTTGGCATCCATCATGGGGTTAGTGGTTCTTTTCATTTAAAAATTTTTGCTAAATTTCATTATTGATCACCACTTCTTAGAACTTTTCTAAAAAGTGTTATCTCAATCCAAAGCTTTCTTTTTCTATCCCTTCTTTGAGCTTTGGGTTAAGTCATTCTATTCCATCCTCTCCATCTTCTCAAAAGAAAAATGATAACCTAGCCAAGAAAACAACTTCTGCCATTCTACTATGGGATCTAGGAGATCTACTTAAGACCTATCCGTATCTCTAATAATATCATTTCTATGCCTCTCAAATGAAAAAGTAGATGGAACAACAGTAGAAGACTAACCCAATGCTAATGAAAGAGATTGAAAATATAAAATCAGAAAAGTAAAAGCAAGTGGAAACCGCAACTACTCTGTTGTAGCCTAGGATCCTAAATTTTAATGCAATAGCACACCAAGGAACCTTTTTTTAAAGTTAGGTTAGTAATAATTCTCCAATGCCATGGTTTAAACCTTGGACCTCTAAGATAGGCAAAGCCTCCCATCTCCCCCTTGAACCATTAGGTCAAGAGATCATTGGCATCACCAAGGAACTATCTGGGTGATTTTATTTCTATGCAATATGTCACCCGGTGGTTATTTTCCAACTAGCATGAATATTATTTTCAATCATATGTGCATACATTTCATGTGTTTATTTACATGTGTCATTTAATACTCAAACCTTCAAGTAATGGTAACGACTTGTGCACGAGTTAGTTTCTGAATGTTATTGATCTATCAAAATGGCTTTCAAACAATAATTAGTTGTATGAATTTAGATGTTATATGATTATGTGATTAAATCTGTAGCTTAGTTCTGAAAATTAAGGATTTCCGAGCATTTACGAATTATCGCGCATTTTTGGCTTTTATAGCCTAATTATTATCAAAATGACTTCAAACTAATAAAATAAATATTATCTTATGGGTTTAGTGCTTATGTGATATTATAAAATTGTTCTATAGGCACCCAATTGAATTTTATAAAGTTCAAGGACTTGTTTTAAAAAAATAATATAACAAAATCCAACCCTAAGCCCTCGTTCCTGATTCACAAACACCTCCTCCCCATCTCTTATAGCATTTTTGCAAACCCCCCCCCCCTCCACACACACATTATTCTTTACTCTAATTCTTGCATTTGGAAGTGTTAAACAATGATCTTGCATCAAAAACATGTTAGTAGTCACCATTACACCATTCAAGTAAGTTTTAATATCTAATTTCATTACCATAGATTCTTGATGAACATGTAAGGCCCCGTTCCTAGAAACTGCACACTTGGACATTCACAGCACAATTTATAAAACATTTCATAATTTATCAAACATTGCAGTGGAACTTAAATATCGAAAGCCATTCATTAGTTTATAACCACTATTGCTAAGCAATACATATTTGTTAATAGTTACAAAAGATCATTAGCTTGCATTAGAAAACAACAATGTTATATTCATGAATGGATGTCAGCCTTGTCCCGACGAGTAGCCTCCCTAAGTGCCATCCTCAGCAATATTACCTGCCAACTGAAAATGCATAAAAGTCAACTTTGCTGAGTGAGTTCTAGTTTTAAAATAGTGAAAATACTTTATGAGTTTTGTATAGGAAAATACTCCTTAAATTACTGTTTACTCTTTTGTATGTGATCATACGTCATACATACATTCAAATATTATTCATTATCAACATTAATATCTTTCTTCACCATTTTCATGGTCGTTCACTTGAACTTTTACTTTTAATCTTTCACTTAGATATGGACCAAAGTGCTATACCCCCATATAATGCGTATAAACCTGCTACTGGGCCTGAGGTCTATAAATAGACCCTATGCGTGGTTCACTAATGCTGACTCCAGTACTGGGGCAGCAACAGTGGTCCCCTAAAATCTTAAAGATTGACCCTGTGTGTATCCTCTGGGGTTAGCTAAACCACACACAGTTGAGCTAACAACCTAGCGGTTGTGAACCTCATTGTGAATTTGCTTGCAAGACTTTCTTACGTTCTTTATGTTCCACTTTTCATTAGTATTAATCTTTCACTTGATTAATAATACTTCATAATTATGAACAAACCACATAAGGCCACATTATAATAATAATAAGGAACATAAGAGTAAACACAAGGCATGGATAAAATAATCAAATAGCATAAGCAGGTCAACCCAAGGTCAAACCCTCCAAAATTCCAGAAAATTAGCTAAGTGTTCTAGGCGCATGAGGACTATGCAGGCGCATGAGGACTATGCAGGCGCATGAGCACTGCCTAAGCGCATTTCAACTATTCAGGCATATACCCTCTATACTTAGGCATTTCCAAATCACTTCTGGGCGCATGAGCCTCCTAGGCGCATGGGAAAACACTTAGGCACTCCAACATCATCGTGGGCGCATGAGAATACTTGGGCGCATGAGCAACACTTAGAATATTTAGGCACAGTTTGGGCGCATGGGCACTATTGGGGCGCCTGAGCCCTACTTAGAATTTCTAAGGCAATTTTCCAGGCGCATGGGCCCTGTTTAGGCGCGTGGCCTGTACTTAGGCTTTTCTAAGTCAAAATCCTCAGGCGCATGGGCCCTGTTTGGGCGCATGACCACCTGTTATACATTTTTCAAAATCAAAACTAACCCAGATCTGCATTTGCACCTGTTCTAAGCATAAACTTAACATTCTAAGCAACCACAACACATAAACAAGCATAAATATAAGCATAAACATACACAACATACGGGTATACATAAACTAGTTGCAAAACATTTTAATCATGCATTTTCAGCCCCAAAAAAGTTTAAAACACATAGAAACCAGGGTCTAGAACTCACCTAGTGTAGAAGACAAGTAAAACTCCTCCAAACTTGCTTTTACACACAGGTCCAAACACCTAAACAAGCAAAACAACCAACCAAAGCACATACAACACTTAGAAATTGGTTTCTAAGGTGGAAAACCTCAAAGAACCGAGCCAAACATCAACAAAAAACCCACTAACCTTGAAGATTTCAGTTCTATTTCCTTTTTGGAACCTAGAGAGCTGGTCTGCAGCTTTCTTTCTTCTTCTTTTCGGTCAAACAACAGCAACAACAAGATGATATGGGCAGCCATGCCCATATAAAGTGCATTTTTGACTTTTTGGTACTATTTACACAAAGCACCCCTCAACTTTGCCTTCTTTTTATTTTCTTCAAAATACTTTTCTTTCCATTTTATTTTGACTGAGGTTTCGGGTGTTACAAGTCTACCCCCCTTAAAGAGGTTTCGTCCCTGAAACCTGTCACTCTTTGAATAACTGTGGGTAATGTTGTCTTCTCTTCTTCAGTCTCCCATGTAGACTCAGAACCCTTCCGGTGTTTCCACTGCACCCGCACAAGTAGAACCACTTTATTCCTCAACCTCTTCTCCTTTCGATCGACGATTGCTACTGGTTGCTCTACATAGTTAAGTTGTTCATCCACTTCGATATCTTCTAGTGGTACAATCATGTCTTCGTCGGCTAGGCACCTTCTCATATGAGATACATGGAATGTCGGATGAATTCCACTTAACTCCTCAGGAAATTCTAATCGATAGGCTACCTCCCCTACTCGTGCAATGATTCGGAAAGGCCCTATGTATCTCGGGCTCAGCTTGCCCCTCTTCCAGAACTAGATGACCCCTTTTCAAGGTGAGACCTTCAACATGACTCTATCACTCATATTGAATTCAATCGGTCTACGCCTTTTGTCGGCATACGACTTCTGTCTATCTTTCGCCGCCTTCATAAAGGCTTTGATCTTTTCCAAGTTTTCAGTCGTAGCCTCGATCACCTCGATACTTCCCAACTCTTTCTGCCTGATGTCTTCCCAACACACGGGCATTCTACATCTTCTACCGTATAGCATCTCATATGGTGGCATACCAATGCTGGCATAATAACTGTTGTTATATAAGAACTTTGCTAACGGTAGGTGATCATCCCAACTTCCTCCAAAGTCAATCATGCATGCTTGGAGCATATCCTCGAGCATCTGAATTGTCCTCTCAGACTGACCATCTGTCTGAGGATGATAAGCCGTACTAATGTGTAGCCTCGTCCCCATCGTATCATGGAATCTTTTCCAAACCTTCGGTGTGAACCGGGTGTCATGATCTGACACGATTGACACCGGCACGCCATGACGAGCTGCAATCTCTTTGATGAACAGATCCACCAATCTCTCGGATGAATACGTCTCGCGGATCGGTAGGAAGTGAGCACTCTTTGTTAGACGATCAACTATCACCCATATGGTATCATACCCCCTCGCCGTACGGGGTAGCTTCATGATGAAGTCCATGGTGATGTGCTCCCACTTTCACTCGGGTATATCCAAGGGTTGAATCTTCCCGTATGGCTTCTGATGTTCTACCTTCACTTGCAAGCAAGTAAGGAACTTACTCACATACTCTGCCACGTCACATTTCATACCCGGCCACTAGTAATCCTTCTTCATGTCTTGATACATCTTGGTAGCACCGGGATGAATGGAGTATCGATTCTTATGAGCTTCATCCATAATTAGCCCACGTAGATCCCCATATCGAGGAATCCACATCCGTCCAAAGCGGGTTTTAACCCCGTGGGTATTCTCTCCCAATTCTGCGACTAAACCTCTCATCCTTTCGGAGTTGAGGCTATCTTCTTTTAACACTTCATCTTGGAATCCTTTAACCTGTGCCATCACATCTGAGGTCATCACCAACTGATACGCCTTCACCCGAATCGGCTCGGGTCTCTCTTTTCGGCTAAGAGCATCAGCCACCACATTTGCCTTGCCCGGGTCGTAATGGATCTCGCAATCATAATCCTTGATCAACTCCAACCACCTCCTTTGTCTCATATTGAGATCCTTCTGCTCGAAGAAGTACTTCAAGCTCTTGTGGTTCGTGAAGATTGTGCACTTTGTTTTGTATAAATAGTGCCTCCAAATCTTCAATGCAAAGACCACTGCAGCTAATTCCAAGTCGTGAGTGGGGTAATTGACTTTGTGGGTCTTTAACTATAGGGACGCATAAGCTATCACTCTTCCACGTTGCATTAGCATGCAACCCAGTCCCGAATAAGAAGCATCTGAATATACCACTAAGTCTTCACTCCCTTCGGGCAATGTCAAGACAGGACCTTGGTTAGTCTAGCTTACAACTCCTCAAACACATCCTCCTGTTCCCGTCCACACACATACTCCACATCCTTGCGTGTCAACTTAGTCAAAGGTGAGGCTATCTTGGAAAAGTCTTGGATAAACCTTCGGTAGTAACCCGCCAAACCCAAGAAACTGCGAATCTCGGATGGTGTCTTTGGATACTTCCATTGCATTACCGCCTCAACCTTTGTCGGGTCCACCATAATTCCTTCGATATTCACCACATGACCCAGAAATTGAACTTCCTGCAACCAAAAAGCACACTTAGAGAATTTAGCATACAACTTCTCCTTTCTAAGTGTCTCCAACACTTCACGTATGTGGCCGGCATGTTCTTCTTTGCTCTTCAAATAAATCAGAATATCATCAATAAACACAATCACTGATTTATCTAACACCGGCCTACACACTCGGTTCATCAGATCCATAAAGGCAGCTGGCGCGTTAGTTAAACCGAATGACATAACGAGAAACTCGTAATGTCCATAACGCGTGCGGAACACTGTCTTCGGGATATCTTGTCCTTTACCTTCAGCTGATGGTAGCCAGATCGAAGATCTATCCTGGAAAACCAACTGGCACCCTGAAGCTGATCAAATAGGTCATCAACTCTCGGTAGGGGTATCGGTTCTTTACTGTCAACTTGTTCAACTCTCGGTAGTCTATACACATTCTCATACTACCGTCTTTCTTCTTTACGAATAATACCGGAGCACCCCAAGGAGAGATACTCAGTCTAATAAACCCCTTATCCATCAGTCCCTGTAGCTAATCCATCAGTTCTTTCATCTCGGTCGGAGCTAACCGATAAGGTGCCTTGGCAACAGGTTGCACATCGGGTATCAAGTCAATTTGAAATTCAATCTCGCGGTCCGGTGGCACGCCTGGTAAGTCTTCTGGGAACACGTCTGGGAAATCACACACAACGGGCACTTTTGACAATTGTGGTATCGACGCGTCCACATCCTTTACATACGCCAGGTAGTGACTACATCCCTGTCTCATGCACTTCTCTGCCACCGCCATTGATATCACCTTCGGGACCATAATGACACGATCACCATAAACCGTCATCGCACTTCCATCGGGCGCAACTAATCAAATCATCTTCTTGCGACACATGATGTTCGCCTCATAGGCTGCTAACCAATCCATCCCTAGTACTACATCAAATCCTCCTAGGGGCATCACATATAGCTTAGCAGAGAACCTATGGCATTCTAGTTCTATGCCACAATCTTCAATCATACAATAAATTCTTGTTGACTTACCAATAGCAGTTTCTACGTCAAAGGTCTCATCAATACTTCTACTACTAACAGGCAACTTAGCACAGAAAGCAGCAAATATGAAACTCCTACTAGCACCAGAATCAAATAATATAGAGGCACAAGTTTGATTTACTAGAAACATACCTTACATGACGTCGGGGTCTACCCGTGCTTCCTCTCGGGTCATCGTGAAGGCTCTAGCACTTGCCCTCTACCCCCTTCTTCAGCCACCTTCTTGCCCCCAGAGCTCTCAGCCCTCGGCTTCCTGCACTCGTGGCTTCTGTGGCCAGTCCTGCCACAATTGAAGCACCTCGACACTCCATAATCTTTTGCCATATGACCGGGCTTCCCACATCTGAAGCAAATATTCGATCCCAAACAGCATTCCCTCTATGTTCCTTCCCACACTTGTCACACCGCTTCAACCCCGAGCTTGCAGCAACAACCCGGTGGTCATCCATCCTCGGCCTCTTGTTATTCGGGATAAAACCACCACGCCCGAATCTCTTCCCGTTCCAACTCCTATCGCCACCACCAGTCCTCTTCACCTCAACCATCGCTACCTCCCTTTCATCATACAGTCTTCCCGCCAAATCCACTGCCGACCTAAAAGTGATCGGTCCGGCAGCGATCAAATTCCTGCGAACGTCAACCGGCAACCCCTAGATGTACCTTTTGATCTTCCTTGATGCCGGCGTAACTTGATCCGGCACCAACCTCGCCATCTCATTGAATTTGGCGGTGTACTGCTGGTGGGTCATAGTGCCCGCTTCCAGCTGTAGGAACTCCCTCTTGATTTTGTCGAGCTCCCAATGAGGATAGAATTCCTCGATCACCAACTTCTTCAGTTCTCTCCACTTCATTCTTCCAATGGCCCGATTAACCTTGGCCTAGAAAAGATTGTCCCACTAACACAGTGCAGTGTCAACGAAGGAGTGTGTGGCAAACTTCACTTTCTGGTCCTCCCGATACTCACTGATCTCGAGCACCGCTTCTATTTCCCGTACCCAGGGGTGAGCAGCTGCGGCATTGCCATTGCCGTCGAAAGTAGGGGGTTTACACCTTTGGAATGCCCCATAGCTGCATCCTCTTGCGGTTTCCCGCAATATCACCTCCTCATCATCACTCGAGGCTCCCCCTCTTCCATCCAACTCCTCCTCCTCATCATGACCCCTCACGTCACCCCTCCTACCAGTAGTAGTTCTCCTCTCCTCCTCTTTCTCCTTTCATTCATCCTCCCTCACAGCTCGGATCACTTCAGTCACGACAGATGGTAGGATTGTCTACATGACTTGGTGAACCTCCTCCACCACTGCCTCCTTCACCGAGGCTCTCAAGTTGGCACTCTCATCTGCCCCCTCCGGGTGATGAAGCTCGGGCTCAGCAGGAGCCGTCTCTGCAGCCTTGGTCTTGTTCCTTGCAAGGCGTGGCCTACCACGAACACCCCGTGTTCCATCACGAGAAGACTTTGATGATCTTCCTCCCGTCATCCTCTAATCACTATAAGATTCAAACACTCACACGGTCATTCAAGGTAATAGCTAAGTTAATGTTAAGTATAGTAAGTCCCTAATTACAGTGGCCAGTTGTGATTAGCCACTTACTTATTCTTCGTTCCCGAGCATTTCCAATCCTGACTACATCATTATTCAAATCTACTAAAACACATAAATCAAATAGCATGCGCACATAATACCGGTTATCATAATGAAAAGAAATACCTGATGGCATGTAGCTACTCGGGCTGGCATCCCTCCATTCGGTCTCATTTTCAGTTTAAGTTTAGGTTTTTGAAAATATTTACCCATTTCTCTTAAACTTTGGCTCTGATACCAACTTGTAAGGCCCCGTTCACGGAAACCTCACAGTTGGACATTCACAGCACAATTTATAAAACATTTCATAATTTATCAAATATTGCAGCGGAACTTAAATATCAAAAGCCATTCATTAGTTTATAACCACTGTTGCTAAGCAATACATATTTGTTAATAGTTACAAAAGATCATTAGTTTGCATTACAAAACAACAGTGTTATATTCATGAATATGTCAGCCTTGTCCTGACGAGTAGCCTCCCCGAGTACCGTCCTCAGGAATATTACCTGCCAACTGAAAATGCATAAAAGTCAGCTTTGCTGTGTGAGTTCTAGTTTTAAAATAGTGAAAATACTTTATGATTTTTGTATAGGAAAATACTCCTTAAAATATTGTTTACTCTTTTGTATGTGATCATACATCATACATACATTCAAATATTATTCATTATCAACATTAATATCTTTCTTCACCATTTCCATGGTCATTCACTTGAACTTTTACTTTTAATCTTTCACTTCGATATGGACCAAAGTGCTATACCCTCATATAATGCGCATAAACCTAGTACTGGGCCTGAGGTCTATAAATAGACCCCATCCGTGGTGCACTAATGTTGACTCCAGTACCGGGGCAGCAAAAGTGGTCCCCTCAATCTTAAAGATTGACCCTATGTGTATCCTCTGGGGTTAGCTAAACCACACACAGTTGTGCTAACAACCTAGCGGTTGTGAACCTCATTCTGAATTTGCTTGCAAGACTTTCTTACGTTCTTTATGTTTCACTTTTCATTAGTATTAATCTTTCACTTGATTAATAATACTTCATAATTATGAACAAACCACATAAGGCCACATTATAATAATAATAAGGAACATAAGAGTAAACACAAGGCATGGATAAAATAATCAAATAGCATAAGCAGGTCAACCCAAGGTCAAACCCTACAATTCTGCTCACTCCAAAATTCCAGAAAATTAGCTAAGTGTTCTAGGCGCATGAGGACTATGCAGGCGCATGAGCACTGCCTAGGCGCATTTCAACTATTCAGGAGTATGACCTCTATACTTAGGTATTTCCAAATCACTTCTAGGCGTATGAGCCTCCTAGGCGCATGGGAAAACACTTAGGCACTCCAACATCATCCTTGGCGCATGAGAATACTTGGACGCATGAGCAACACTTAGAATATTTAGGCACAGTTTGGGCGCATGGGCACTATTGGGGCGCCTGAGCCCTACTTAGAATTTCTAAGGCAATTTTCCAGGTGCATGGGCCCTGTTTGGGCGCATGGCTTGTACTTAGGCTTCTCTAAGTCAAAATCCTCAGGCGCATGGGCCCTGTTTGGGCGCATGACCACCTGTTATACATTTTTCAAAATCAAAACTAACCCAGATCTGCATTTGCACCTGTTCTAAGCATAAATTTAACACTCTAAGCAACCACAAGACATAAACAAGCATAAACATAAGCATAAACATACACAACATACGGGTATACATAAACTAGTTGTAAAACATTTTAATCATGCATTTTCAGCCCCAAAACAGTTTAAAACACATAGAAACCGGGGTCTAGAACTCACCTAGTGTAGAAGACAAGTAAAACTCCTCCAATTTTGCTTTTACACACAGGTCCAAACACCTAAACAAGCAAAACAACCAACCAAAGCACATACAACACTTAGAAATCGGTTAAACCTCAAAGAACCGAGCCAAACATCAATAAAAAATCCACTAACCTTGAAGATTTTAGTTCTATTTCCTTCTTGGAACTGAGAGAGCTGATCTGCAGCTTTCTTTCTTCTACTTTTTGGTCAAACAACAGCAACAGCAAGATGATATGGGTGGCCATGCCCATGTAAAGTGCATTTTTGACTGTTTGGTACTATTTACACATAGCACCCCTCAACTTTGCCTTCTTTTTATTTTCTTCAAAATACTTTTCTTTTCTTTTTATTTTGACCGAGGTTTCGGGTGTTACAGAACATGAACCCTAGTTTATCCAAACTTGCATCAAAACATAAGACTAAATGAAATTGATGGTTGATTATGCATTAGTATGTAAATTGTCACACCCTCGCTAGAAGCAAAAACACGAGGATGCGACGAACAAGATTGTCATAACACATTGGGGCCTAAGAGAATCTCTAAAGGAATTCTCCGTCAATGGATCATGATGTCACCCGACACAAAGAACAAGTGTCAAGAACAATTAATACCATAACATTATTCCATATATGCATAAACAATCCAAAAGTTCCAAACTAGAACAACCAGTACTAGACCAATCAAATACAAATAAAACAATAACATAATATCCAAACTAATGTTCCAATGTCTAATGTTTTTGAGGGAGCGGTCTCATCTAAAGTCCACTGTCAAAGTACCTAAGCACCGTTACCTGAAAAGATATGCTCTAACAAGTCAACATATGTTGGTGAGTTCACAGGTTTAAAAGTACAAACAATTTGTCTTGTAAAACATGTACATAAGATTGTATGTGTGTAAGAGTACATGGTAGTCATAGATATCAACACAAGTTTACGATCAGTCCAAGTCCAATTAATCGGATTATATTCACCCAAGGGCACGCATAGGCCGAGTCAGTCTCAACTAGCATACTGATGACAGCGGTGGGGTGTCAACCAGTTTGTACTAACAATACCTCTCCATGACAGTCAAGCACAAGAACAAACACAAGTACACACTCATGAATGAACATCTAGACCCAACCCATGACCCAAACCACATACAATGTTCCAAACTAATCTTTAAGACACGGCATAGTCCAAAACCATAAGCATGCTTTTCCCCTAGGTAAAACATAATAAAAAGGGTCCGTGAAACTCACCTTCAAATAGTACAGTCCAAATCCCACAATACGCAAAGCAAGCACTAAAAGTACAAATCACAAAAGGATTACTAAAAAACAAAATGACCAATATGGGTGTACTCCTTGTAGCCTAGTTTTTAATGCCCATCAAGATTTTTATTTTGTGAAAATATGATTTACTAATAGAACAGATCCAATGTCAGATTTAAACTTTAAATCTTGCCAGATATAGGGTTTTAGTTGTCACTTTATATTAATTTATTAACATTCTTCAATGAACATCTATTAGTCCATATTCAATGAATTATAGGCATTTTTAACTTATTATTTAAAAAACTCATTTTACTTTTAAGTACAAATCTTGCCTTTATTTGATTATTTAGTTTCAAATATTTAGTTTTAAGTTTATCAAAATATTTCAGCATGTAGAGCTGATTGCGCGTCAGTTTTGCATAAATTTTTTGGAGGTCGAAACGGTTACAAAACATTGCGTGATAGGTATCATTTGAAAGATAAGACTTTAAATTAAACTCCAGAAAAAGAATCATCTACATTAGATAAAATATAAGAAAGATATAAGTCGATGAATACAAACCAACATGCTGCCCAGATTCGTCAGTTTTGACCTTCAGTTTTGTTTGCCACGTTTGGAGGACCAAACGATGTCCAATCGACACGAGACCACTTGAGTTAGTTAAAGAACTCACTAAACTTTATTTTAGACGCAAAGTGTGCCCCATTTGGACTTATTATGACCAAGTTATTACCTGTACAAAGCGTCCTATTTTTCTGACAGCAAACTGTCCAGTTCACTAGACTTGTTCCTTTGCATCCCAAACCTCAATATTTGACCATTATTGACCCGAGTACCTAAAAAAAATTTATTCCAATTGTCCAAAACTTGAATTAAACACTTGGATTATCCAAATGTTTGGTCCCAAAACAGTTAGATGAATTTTAGTCTTCCGGTTCATAATATTTATTAATCGATACATGATTTTGATTGTTCAACGTGTCCATCCATTCAAGAAAGGAGATTAATGCTTTCAAAAAGAGATGTCCATTTTGATCAGGTCACACAAGATTACAACCCAATCTTGATAATTCAAGAATATACAAAGACTAAAAATTAGGGTTTTACCGGTTAGAGAGTCCAACACCCGTAACACCTAGGTCTTCACGATCCAAAGTCCAAAACAAAGAATATAAGAATATTAGATGATGATTTTGTGTTTAGATAATGAATATCATCGATATCAAGGTAGAACAAGGAATAAAATTATCAAGAAATGATTTTTCTAACAGGAAGATTAGAAGATGAACGAGACTTGTGTAAGGCCCCGTTCCCGGAGACCTCACAATTGGTCAATCACAGCATAATTAAATAAAAACATTACATAATTCTTAAAGCATGGCAGCGGAATTAACATCAAAAGCCATTCATTAATTAATAAATTCTGTTGCTAAGTAATACATGTGTGTTTGTTATCAGTTACAAAAGATCATTAGAACGCATTACAAAACAACAATGTTATTAATCATGAATGGATGCCAGTCCTGCCCTGACAAGTAGCCTCCCCGTGTGCCATCCTCAGCAAAATTACCTGCCAACTGAAAATACATAAAAGTCAGCGTTGCTGAGTGAGTTCTAGTTTTAAAATAGTGAAAATACTTTATGAGTTTTGTATAGGAAAATACTCCTTAAAATACTGTTTACTCTTTTGTATGTGATCATACGTCATACATACACTCAAATATTATTCATTATCAACATTAATATCTTTCTTCACCATTTCCAAGGTCGTTCACTTGAACTTTTACTTTTAATCTTTCACTTCGATATGGACCAAGGTGCTATACCCCCAATTAATGCGCATAAACCTGGTACTGGGCCGAAGTCTAATAATAGACCCCATCCGTGGTGCACAAAGCTGACTCCAGTACCGGGGCAACAACAACAGTCCCTTCAATCTCAACGATTGACCCTGTGTGCATCCAACAGGTTAGCTAAACCACACACAGTTGAGCTAACAACCTGGTGGTTGTGAACCTCATGTGAATTTGCTTGCAAGACTTTCTTACGTTCTTTATGTTCTACTTTCATTAATCTTTCCATTTTATTAAAGATAATACTTTACGGATAACGGTAAAATCACACCACGTAAAGTCACGTAATATAATAATAAATAGGAACACAAGAACAGCCCAAACAGGAATAAAATAATCAGATAATAGCATCAAGTCAAACCAGGGTCAAACCCTAAAATTCTGATTTTCCCCAAATTCCAGAAAATTTTCTAAGTGTTTAGGCGCATGGGCACTATGCAGGCGCATGAGCCCTGCTTAGGCCCATTAACACTATTCAGGCGCATAAACTCTACACTTAGGCATTTTAGCTTACATTCTGGGCGCATGAACTGTTCAGGCGCATGGACTAGCACTTAGGCGCCTGAACAAAGAGTTGGGCGCATGACACTATTAGGGCGCATGGACCCCCACTTAGGATTTTCTAAGGCAAATTTCCAGGCGCATGGGCCCTGTTTGGGAGCATGACCACCTGTTATACATTTTTCAGAATCAAAACTAACCTAGATCTGCATTTGCACCTGTTCTAAATAGAAACTTAACATTCTAAGCAACTACAACACATAAACAAGCATAAACATACACAACATACGGGTACATAAATACAAGTTTGAAAATCCTTTAAAATGCATTTTCAGCCCCAAAGTTAGTTTAAAACACATGTTAATCGGGGTCTAGAACTCACCTAGTGTAGCAAACAAGCAAAACTCCTCCGAACCTACTTGTACACGAGTTCAAACACCTAAAACAGGCACAAACAAGTACCAAAACACCAAAAACACTTAATAATTGGTTTCTAAGGGTGAAACCACAAAGAAACCGAACCAATTAACATGTAAACACACTAACCTTGAAGATTTCAGTTATGTTTCCTTCTTGGAACCGAGAGAGATGGTCTGTAGCTTTCTTTCTTCTTCTTATCGGTCGAACAACAGCAACAACAGAATGTTATGGGCGGCCATGCCCATATAAAGTGCATTTTTGACTTTGGTGTACCATTTACACATTGCACCCCTCATCTTTGCCTTCTTTTAATTTTCCTCCAAAATACTTTCTTTTCTTTTTATTTTGACCGAAGTTTCGGGTGTTACAAGTTGCTTAGATCACGATCTTGAATGTCTTGATTATTTCAAAAATCAATGGAGTGATAGTATAATGTTGATTTTCGATGAAGATTGATGAAGAACATGAAGAAAAGATTGATGGTGGCTAGGGTTTCTAGAGAGAAAACTTGAAGAATAAGTTTTCAAAACGAAAAAATGAGAAAACAAAAGGGAAGCCCTTCCCTTTTGAAAGAATTCGGCCAGGGGGGCAAGGGTGGGCCTCCCAGGCCCGTTGCTTGTCTCGTCCAGTTTCGTATTCTCTCGATTCACGCGTCGTCCAATTTTTGCATTTTTAAATTCTCCTTGTTAATACGATACCGACGTACTATTATATGCTATATAAATTATTTAATTTTTATATTTTTAAATTAAATTATGTATATTTAGTAAGATGTAGGGAAAGCCCACATGTTCGATTTTTATTTCGTTTTTAACATAGATTTTAATACTTTACCAATCCTAAGCCCATTAGCACATATTAGGCCCATAATATACAGTTCTAGAACTTAGGGTGTATACACGCGTCTAATGTGCTATTCTCAGACCAAGTCAACATTAGGTCAACATTCAAGTCAAAGTCAAAGAGTCAAAGTCCAAAAGTCAAAGTCAACGGTCGAAGTTAATAGTCAATGCACCCATCTTGGTGACGGATGTTACATAAATAGAAGATGATTGCACGTCTTATTATTGTAAAATTATAGCATTTAGGTCAAATACCAAAAATTCCCTTTAAATGAACTTTAATTTGGGTCTTTTGTAGACACTAAATGAAATGATGAAATTGAATTGAATTGTTGATACTAGGATGCTAGTTGATGCTAATTGATAAAGTTTGATGTTTTGAACTTGTAAATTTGGCTTGTTTTACGGGCACTTACCATTAGTTGAAAAGTTTGGGTAGGTTAGTTCTTGGATTGAGTTGTATGTATGTTTAGTGAGTTTTAATGATTGGATTTGGAATGTTCAATTGTGAAAAATATCTCGTATGGTCATACTTACTATTAATGGTAACTTTTATCACATGGTGTTTTGTATGTTGAATGAAATATGTGTAGGAGAGTGTGTGATGCTTGAAATTGTGTTAGAATTATCATAGGAATGTGTTGGGGGGTCTTGATGTAAATTGTACCATATGTGCTTCTACGGTTCTAAATTAGACAACTTTGTATATGATGATATTCTAGGGTGTGTTAACATGCTATGGGTGAGTATTAGGTGGATTATATATGAACTTGGGATGCTTGTTATGATATGATACATAGTTTTAAAAAATGTATTACACATATGAAAAAAAGTCATACTTTCCAAAAATGGAAACTTTACAAAAATAGATTTTCGATATGAAACTTTATGTGCAACCTTATCTGGACAATTTGAGTATAACCAAATATTTTTTATATAATTAAGTCACCAACAAGTCGTCGGGTAAAATTGGTCAACTTTGGTCAACAAAAGTCAACTTTGGTAAAAAAATCAAACTTGTCAAACATGTTGAGCTTTTCACAAACATACTAACAGTTTATTTAGATACAATGGGGATCATCATGAAACTTGGGCATGGACATTTAATAATCATTTGATTTGGTTATAGGATCATGGTAAAATAATATTTATTGTTGATCCTTCCTAGATAACAATTAGATCACCTCTAAGACACATATGTCATGTTTAAATATTTTCATACAATCAAGTATCATTTTTATAGTGTCAACAAAACATGTGAATTCACCGACCATGTGTTGACATTTTTATGTATGTTTTTCATGAAATTGAAAATAATTCTTCAAGTATGGGCATGTATATCATCTTAGGAAGAATGCATATTTTAGGGATGTCAAAATAATGCCTTTAGTTTAGGCTTTATATTCTTAATTACGACTATTAAGAAAATGTGTTATTTGTAAAATAAATTATTATTTTCACGTTTTAAATCAAGTAGATGTTTGTGATAATCAATGACTATGGTGGACCATGAACTTTGCATCTCATAACTCCGGGTTAGCGGGGTGTGACAAGTAGTGTCTAAACCTCATCATCGAACTTTATCCCAATTAACACTAATCCTAACAAAATAGAATTGAAAGTTATTAATATGGATTATCACTAGGCTACCTTCCTTTATCTTCGTGTTCATAAGTTCACATATCAAAAAACTAAAATTTTCTACTGAAGGCTTCTCATACATATTAAATAAAGCATCCATGATCCTACGTGCTGTGGTCTCCTTCAAAATATTAAATGTATATCATTTGTTTGTAAAAGCCTTGGCCTTTTTATCAAAGGTCTCCCACTCAACTAAACTTAATTTCTCTAGCTTATCACCCGAAACAATTTCAAATCCTTTTGAACTTGCAACTCTTTTATTTGCATATTTCACCATTCAAAGTCTTTTCAATCAAACTTCTCACTTTAAACTCTCAACCATTGTATTAAATTATAACTAGTTTGCAAATCGAGTCAAGACTAAAAGTAATATTTAAATACAGCAATGATTGATTACCAAAACTTGATGGTTATTCTATTGCACACTACCCTTTTCCTCAGTCTAAAATAACAATAAACATACGAGTTTTAAGAATGCACCTAATAAATACTGATTTTGTATCTCGGTAACACAGTCAAGGAACACTTAGACAAATACAAAAACTAATAATAACCACCCGTTTAAACAAAACACTTGGCTAAACTATCAGGAAAATATATCACCCAATTGATCAAACCCACTTACCCAAAATCAAAATCAAAGCCGATGCAAACTTGTTGACTTGAGCATCAAGATCCAAAACAACCCAGTGTAAAAAATCCTAATCAGAATATACAAAATGAATTAACCTGGCCGGCGGCTTAAATAATGGTTATAGGCAACGATAGTTCACTGTGGTACTTCAAACAATGGCATTGGTGGTGATCAAAATTCTTCCCTTCACTTTGTTCCCTGCAATCACAATCAAAAGAAAAAATAGTCAAAGTTTGTGCTGTTTTCTTTTGCTACAATAAGTCAAGATATATATATATTAGGGTAAAGATCAAATGAGAACTTATATATTTTTTGAGAACTCCAACAACTTAAGGAAAACAATAAAAAAAAACATAATTTTAACTATAATACTAACATTATTATTATATATAACATCCTTATATAGGTTTATATGTGATAATTTACATGTATTCATATATTTTAAAATTTTACACATGTGTAAATGGTAAAACCTTAAACATGTGTAAATGAAAAGCTACATATCTGTTAATGATAAACTTACAAATGTGTAAATGATATGTTTACACATATCTAAATTTTTAAATACACATATTAAGTTCATTTAATGATATTATATTTTAATTAATGATAGGTATCTAGATAAAATATTAGTTTATATTGTTTTTTGCGAGTCTCGAAATTCTCACAAAAAATTGAAGTTCTCAAGATAACCTACATTATATATATATATATATATATATATATATATATATATATATATATATATATATATATATATATATATATATAATATATATATATATACTAAAATATGTGAGAACAAAAAGAACAACAATCAACCAATTAGATTTTTCCTTTCCTTTTTATAATTAATTTTATTAGAAGTATATAATTGTAATTTACATAACATAATTAATTAACTAATTAATTTTGTAACTCTTTTATTTTGGGAAATATACATCATTCTTTTAATTTTTTTAATCTGTCATCTTTAAATCGAATTAAACATGACCTTATTATATATTAAAAATCAAAACAAGAAGATTTGATATATTTAACACATAATAATTTAATTAATTCCATCAATTTTGAAGATGCATGTTTTTCAATCATTTTTTTTAATATTTTTTCAAATATCATAAAAAATTAAACATATTTTAGTGACCGACAATATTTTTTCATTTCCTATCTTTTTCAAATACCAACTCTTTTATTCAAATATCAAATATATTTCTCCATATTGTATAGCAATCCTACACATTGGTTTGTGTTGTATGTGTAGGACAATTTGGTACACGTATTGTACGAGTACACTTTATACAATTTGCCTAACCATTGATCAAATATTTTTTTATACAAATATCAAATATTTTTATACAAATTTTTCCTTTCTTTATCTAAATGTTAACAAAAGATTTTTTATATAAGCATTGTATGAGTATGCTTTTTAAAAAAATTTCTCAAAGAATTCTTCTATTAATGGAGTCCTTTTTTGTGCAAGTGTTTTTTTTCTTTTTAGATTCATATTGTAGGAAACACTTAATGCAGGATTCTAATATTTTAAAAAATAATAAATATTAATGTAACTAATTTAAAATACTAATTTATAGAACTTTGAATTAAATTTCTTAATTCAAAATTTTACTTATGATTATTTAATAAATAATTTATCGAACAAATTACTCGATTCCTACACATAATCGTAGAACCTATGCGTCATGTCTTTTACCTACATAATCGTTCAATAATCTTACACATGAATTTTTTTTACATATGTAAGTAAGTTTTAGTTTTTTATGTAGGAATATTTAAATTCATGTAGGTAAATTTCACTTTTGTGAAGAAATACACTCCATTAGTTATGCGTGCTTATGAAAATCCTACAACAACCCCACATATGATTCCTACACATAATTTGATTTACACATATTTAATTAAAATACCTTGCATATGATTGAACGTTACTTACACCAATTCAATAAATGTCTTCACTTGGCTCATGAATACCTATGCTTAAAGAACATTTAATCTAATATAATGATATCAATAACAAAAAAAAACCTATATTACACACGAGAAAAAAAATAAAAAAATGACATTGATTGCTAACTTGAACATCAAATAAACTATAATGACCATATATAACATACATTAGTTTCACAACAAAAATTAATTAGGCTCTCTATAAATAGATTACTTTATTTAAGGAAACATGATAATACATATATTTGCATTGAAAAACCTGTAATAGCATATTGACTAATTTACCCCTACACTCATTTAAAACAGGTTACAATTTTCATTTATTTACTACATTGCTATTATTTAATCTAGTCATTGATTGCATTTGATCTATGGTTAAGATTAGTTCTTTCTGTTCTTGCAAAAAACCTTGTTCTGTCATGAACCCTCCCCATATATATATATACACTAGGCTAAAGACCCGTGTAACACACGGGTTCAATCCAAAAAAATTGTTGTTGTTTAAAAAGGTTCGTAAGTTATAGTGTTGTTGATAATACTTTATATATAGACTTTTGTGAAAATATTATTAGCAGATGGATTTAGATGTATTAATTCAATTAAACAAAAAAGTAACTAAAGATTCAAATTGATATACAATGCTTGCCGGTACATAAACAGGTTGCAAGTTGCAGTATGCATCAAACAATCTTTGCATGTACATAACAAATTTGAACTTATAGGTATATATGTTATGTTATTCTTCAACTTGCAGGTAGAATATCAAATAACAGACAAAAGTAACAATGAAAGTTGTATATCATTAAACAATTACAATACAACTCAGATAAAGTAACCATCTAAAACAACAGTTTGCATATAATTAAACCATCTAAAGTAATATATAGCGAAAGGAATGATAACTTGACAATTGCACATAACTAAACAATTATAATACTACTCAGATAAAGTAAGCATCTAAAACAACCTGTTGATATGAGTAAGTTGAAAGTCAAAGAAGATGCTTCATTGATATTCATAGTTAAGTAAAATGATAAAACACACAAAAAATCATAATAATTTAAACTAAATGTTATATCATAGTATACAGATACAACCAATGAGTTAAAAAGAGTATAAAATTTGACTCTTTAGTTAATCTACATAACATTTCATACATACCTCATCAAAAGGTTGTGTGAATTGTATATATAGTTATAATTAATATTATATATATAATATATATATATATATATATATATATATATATGTATATATATATGAACTAATTTCATGTATAATTAAGATTGACCAGCATATAGTCAACCTGTAGGTATATAGTCAACAGCTGGGTTAATTAAAATAATGAAAATATTATTAGCAGATGGATTTAGTTACAAAATTATTATAAATAATAATGTATTGATTAAATTAAACAACAAAGTAATTAACGATTTAAATTGATATACAATGATTGCTAGTACATAACATATTGCAGGTTGTAGTATGTATCAAACAATCTTTACAGGTATATAATATTTTAAACTTGTAGGTATCTATGTTATAATTTTTTCAACTTATGCATAGAATGTCAACAGACAAAGTAACAATAAAATTTGTATATCATTAAATAATTACAGTACAACTTAGATAAAGTAAGCATCTAAAACAATAGTTTGCTCATATGATTGAACCATCTTAAGTAATATATAGCTAAAGGCATGTAACTTGACACTTTCACATAACTAAACAATTACAATACAACTCAGATAAAGTAAGCATCTAAAACACCCTATTTTGTATGACTAAGTTGAAAGTCAAAGAAGGTGCTTCATTGATGTTCATGGTAAGGTAAAATGATACAAACACAACCAAAAATCACAATAATTTAAACTAAATGTTACATCATAGTAATCTAAAACGATACAAACACAATAAAAAACCACAATAATTTAAAGCAAATGTTAGGAAACATATAAGATAATGTTTTAACCCTAAGCAGAGTAAACAACTAACACTAATCATTTAATTTTTTAAAGCTTAATATCACATAATCAAATATTAAATGTTGAACAAAACAACATCTTATAATCGTTTCAAGATATAGAGTTTAAAAACATGTTGAATAGATTATCTAGAAAGCTAAGATAGAGTTTCAAAACAAATTCACCATCATTTGCCCAACTATAGATGCATCAAAACGATTTGCACATATCAAAAGAATTCCAATCAAACATAATAATAATATGGCAATATACATAAAATGAAATAAAGAAGCTTAAAAATCAAAAGCATGTAATACCTCTTCAAAGATGGATTGTCGAATCAGATCACTTTCAAATCAAAAAACTGAAAGAAAAATAATATCAATCCCAAAACACAATCGCAGAGGATGAAAGCTCAAATATAACAAAAAATAAATACTTTTTCTTAAAGAAAACTTGAAGAAACCGAAGCCAAAATGATAATGTTTATTGAGTCTGTCGAATGCGCTATCATCAGAGTTTATAAAGACAAATTGCGAGTGTTCCAAATAGATACTATTTTTTAAAGATTTTTAAGGATGATTTTTTAAACAAAATGAAATTATTTTTTTAAGAAACAATTAGAAAAACAATTTCATCAACGAAAGTTTAAAAAGATATTATTGTTGTTTTACTTGAAATATTTACATATTTAATTTAATCATATTTTATATTAAAATATTGTTTTATATTTTATAAAATTGTATACAAACTATTTGTTATTTTATTTATTCAATTAGTGTGTTACAAAATCGGGTATGATTTTATTTTCAAAGAAAGATACCCATGAATTCTTTCGAATTGAAGAGGTTCGATGAAGAAATCCCGTAATTTTTGTCACGATTCTAATATAAACTGAGAATTTTATAAATTTGAAAGTGATCTGCAGTTTTTGAAGATAAATTATTTGAAGAAAAAGAATAATCGGGTTTGATTTCATTTTTAAAAAAAAATGCACTTTAATTTAGGGTTAAATTTTCAAAATTTCCCCAAATGTCTTTAAATAAATCTAGACTAACATTGAGAACAGATACATAATTAGGCAGGAATTAAAAAAAAAATAGAGACTTAAAAGAATGACATATGGCACTAAAGTTATTGTTTATTAATAAGTATATATATATATATATATATATATATATATATATATATATATATATAATACTAAAAGAGTAACTTAGTGGGACACTTGGTATATTTCTAGGCCCTTAAGTTTATTTTTCCCGCCTCTCTCTCCTTTTAAATAATTACCTAAATTAATAAATATTAATAATTTAATTCTTTTTTGGAATATTTTTTTAATAAATTAAGAAATATGTCTTTTTATTAATGTTATTTTTAGAAAATAATTTTTTATACGGCTCAAAAAATTTTCTAAAACATCTAACTTTTTTAAAATTTAAAATATTTTAAAATTGGTATTTTAAAAAGTAAATTTTTTTATAAACTAAAAATAATTAAAATTAGGAGTTTAATAAAAAAATTTTAAAAAATAACATTTTTAATACGGTTTGTTTTGAAATAAATGTTTAACTTAAGTTTAAAATTGATATTGTTATTTTATTACTTATAGTTATTACTCATATGTAATTTTAATCATATCTTATTTTAGATTATCATTTTATACTTCATAAAATTTTATTATATTAAATATTTTATTTTTTCAACCCGTATAATACACGGGTTTACTAAGTTAGTATTAAATAAATAATAATCAATAACTAATTAGAGATATTATGAACATTTATAGTCCGATCTAACCCGATTCAATGTTATATCTCTATATTTGATTACAGGGTCAAAATACTTCGTAATTAATCTAATTATTACATTTAATTTTTTAGTGTATATTATTTAAATCTTAATTTTTCAAACTAATATCCTCACACCCACTCAATATCTAGCTCACGATTTGACCCGTCAAAAGTTTTTTTTTAAGTCTAAAAGAAGACATTTTTCTTTGACTGCATATTTTGCTATGACAATAAACAATAGTCAAGTTCAATCTCTGTCAAGTGTCGGTTTATATTTGAAAGAGTTTATTTTTACCCATGATCAGCTTTATGACATCTTGTCACAAGTTAAGAGTAAAGATGAATTGAACCTTTTAGCTTTAGATAATGAGTTTAAACCTACTAATGTTACTACAAATATAGTTTACAAGGATGTTTTTGCTCATTTGTGACCTTATAATCAAAAGTTGTTATGTCTTATTTAATATATAACACAGTTGATTTTATTTTTATTTTTATGTTATTTAATAATTAACAATTTCATCAACGAAAGTTTAAAAAGATATTATTGTTGTTTTACTTGAAATATTTACATATTTAATTTAAACATATTTTAATGAAAATATTGTTTTATATTTTCTAAAATTTTATACAAAGTATTTGATATTTTATTTATTCAATTTGTGTGTTATAAAATCGGGTATGATTTCATTTCCAAAGAAAGATACCCATGAATTCCTTCGCATTGAAGAGGAATCAATGAAGAAATCTCGTAATTTTTGTCACGATTCGAATATAAACCGAGCGTTTTATGGATTTAAAAATGATCTGCAGTTTTTGTAGATGAATTATTTGAAGAAAGAAGAATTATCGGGTTTGATTTTATTTCCAAAAAAGATGCACTCTAATTTAGGGTTAAATTTTCAAAAATTTTCTAAATGTCTCTAAATGAATGTAGACTAATATTGAGAACAGATACATATTTAGGCGGGAATTAAAAAAAATAGAGCCTTAAGAGAATGTCACGTGGCACTAAAGTTATTGTTTTATTAATAAGTATATATATATATATATATATATATATATATATATATATATATATATATATATATATATATATATATATATATATATATATATATATATATATATATATATATATATATATATATATATATATATATATATAGGATAGGGTTATCTTGAGAAACATCTATTTTTAAAACTATAGAAACCAATATGAACCACATATTTTTATCACATGCAAATCATATGTCATTTCCCTTTTTTTTTTAAATGTTCATAACTTTTTATCACAACATCATTTTTTCAAAAAAAAAATTCACCATTAATTTCAGTATTTATTTATTTTCCCAACGCCTACCATATTGATATTTTTTAAAAAAAAATTGTCCACCCGTTATTTACATATGTGTAAATCTGGCTATACACATATGTAATACCAAATTTACACATGTGTAAATCCGGTAATACACATGTGTAACATGAATTTCATAAAAAACGAGAATTTTTTTTTTATTTTTTTTATGAAAGAGGGAAACTAGGAAAATATTTTTGTGTTTTTATTTGTTTATTCTTATGTTATTTTTCTTATAATTTTTTATCATGTTATTGTTAATTATCATTTTCTCATTAAAAACTATTGGCTCATATTGGTTCCTAGAGAGGGTCAGGATCTTTTCAGGAGTTTTAAAGATAGTGAGAATTGCGAGAACTGATCATAACCATTGATTAATAGAGTTTTTATTTTTAAATTAATTTATTCATTAAGGGTAACAAGGTAATTAACCAGATCATGAGTTGTAACTGCCATTAATTACTCATTTTAAATAGGGAATTTCAATTATTTAAATTTCCCAAATATCTAATTAAATATTTTATTTTAATCATAAAAATATCACGATTAAATGAGAATCCAAGATTTTATATAAGATTGAATACCTTTGAATATCACAATCAATTCAAACTTAGTCAATTTGAATCCAAGATTTTATATAAGATTGATTATCTTTGAATATCACAATCAATTCAAACTTAGACAATTTGATTTTCAAGATTATTTTATACGAACAAACAAGAATTTTTTTATTATCATGGTGTTTGAAATCCTTCATTTCATACTCCCATATATATTCTCCAATTGAATCACCATTACAATTTATGATCAAGCTTGAGGGAAGCACAAGAATGATTCATAATTCCATTGTATTCCTCATCAAGGTAAGCAATATGTGCAATAATTTATTTTTATTCAAACGTTTTTAATTTGTTTTTTATTTTTTAGCATATGTTGACCCTTTTTCTTTTCTTTGCTGATTCCTCTCAATGAAATTTTTCATGTTGCACTAAGTTACTTACGGATGAATGAGCCTGATCCGCAGTAGGTATTGGTAAGTGTTCCCTTTCATCAAAATAGTTAGTTTATAAAATCGATTCATAACAATAATAGTTTTATTTCTTTTAGTTGTCAAGTACCTATTTGCATTTTAGTTGGATTATATGTTTTTTAGTAACGTTTATGATGGTTAAAGTTATTTTGGTACTATCTTTGTTTAATTTACAAAATAGCTTTTGTATTTTTACTTGGATTTGTATGTAAAAGTTTTACATGTATGTATATCTCAATAATTTACATATCGCTAGTTAAGTTATTTCATCTACGTAGTCTGCATAATATTGATCACAGTCTTATTTCGCATATTGATCACCTCCATACACTTCCATCTTAGTGCACTTCCTAGTTATATATTGGTTAGCACTTTAATTAATTCTTTTGTAATTGGTGTATTTAGTACATTGCTTGGTTTTTAAAAATTTCCTTCCAGACTTCTAAATTCCTTCAAATTTATAAGCTTCATGCATACTTAATACTTCTTTATCACATCCTTCAAATCATTGCTTTCATAATATTCTTGGTATGCCTCAATAATTATGTTTTTAAACCATTTTTTCTCCATCACTGCCCAATAGAAAATGTTTTACATTTTCTATATTATACCATGTTGCAGATGAAACAATCATCAAAACAATTTACATATATTAAATTTAGTCAATTTACATATACGAAAATATGTTTACCAACTTGTATATTTTAAACTTCAACATTTTACATATGCGTAAAACTAGAAAACACTTTAGAAACTATCAAGTCAAACAGTTCTTAACAGTTTATATGTATGCAAATCTAGTCAATTGTTTTATGGTTTCAATTCAAACAATTTACATGTGTGTAAATGTAAACAAAAGTTTCAAAATTATCATTTCAAATGGTTGTCAAAAGTTTACATACATAATATTAAGATTTCAAATTCAAACACTGTACATGTGTATCAATTTAAACAATAGTTCTACAATTATCAATTCAAATACTTTCTTATAGTTTACATATATGCAAATCGAGTCAACATTTTTTAGATTATAACTTAAAACAGTCTATGTGTATATAAAAATGCAAATGTGTGTAATTATTATAATGTCTACTCTAATTAAATGAGCCCGACAATTTATATACAGGTAAACATATAATATGTAAATAGTATTAGCAATTAATATACGTTTATCTTTAAAGTGTTAATAGATCACATATGTTAATTATATAAGATATTAGTATACTAAATGCATTGAGAGTTAATCTAAGTAACTAAAGTAAAACAATAGAAACACCAATCAAGAACCCTCACATTACCTTCGCCTCACTTTAATCATTATATAACTAGAGCTATTATACCCTCGAATGATCGGTGTTGATATATGGATTCTTAAATAAACAAACCTTATAGAAAGAACTTTAACAAGATGAAAAAAATCCAACTTATTGGTTTCTGGATAAAAAAGGAAGTATGAATCAACATTTAGCACATAAATAAATACATAAAATCACATTAAAGATCTATATCAGCAAGTAATGAATAATTTCTGATAAAAAGAAATAAGTATCAAAAAAATTTTAATGTACGTAAATACTAAAATTCTCGTTCAACAACCATCACATTACATTGCCTCATCTTCAATCATTGATCGCCTTTTGATTTTTTCTTCAAATCATATTTAATCGATTTTACACTAACACTCTGGTCTCCTTTGTCATTTTTTATGTTGATTCAAAGCAGGGAGAATAGTTTAATTTACAGGTAATAGAGTGAGAAGGATACAAAGTCTTCCATATTCGTAGCTGTTTCCATAAAACTAGATGGTATCAGGTTACTATAATACCCTTTGTGTTTATGTTAAACAAATTAAATGGTATATTAATTTATAATATTACCCTTTTTAATCTCAACCATTAACTAGTATAATCAATGGCTAATAGAAGTTCTTAGAGTTCTTATTTAAACAAAAGTTCTCATTTGAACTTGAGAACGTACCACTCTTTTTTTAAAGAACTCTAGAAACCAATATAAGGCATACATTTTAGTCACATGCAAGTCACATTCCATTTCCACCTTTTTTTTTTAAACTTTCATAACTTTTTTACACGAAATTATTTTTTTAAAAAAAATTCACTATTAATTTAAGTAATTTTTTATCTTTCCAATGCCTACCATATTGATATATTTTTTTTTTTAAAATCATCCACCCATTATTTATATATGTGTAAATCTGGTTATACATATGTGTAATACCGGATTTAATCCGGTATTACACATGTGTAAAACGAATTTCATAAAAAGAAATGATAATTTTTTTATTTTTTATAATTTTTTTTTATTTTTTTATGAAAGAGGGAAACGAGAGAAACATTATTGTGTTTTTATTTTTATGTTATTTTTTGCTTTATAATTTTTTTATTATGTTTTTATTAATTATGATTTTGCCATTGAAAACTGGTGGCCCACATTGATTTCAAAAGTTATCACAAAAAAGTGAGTTCTTAATTGAATCCTGCCTATATATATATATATATACGTATATATACGTGTATATACGTGTATATACGTGTATATACGTGTATATACGTGTATATACGTGTATATACGTGTATATACGTGTATATACGTGTATATACGTGTATATACGTGTATATACGTGTATATACGTGTATATACGTGTATATACGTGTATATACGTGTATATACGTGTATATACGTGTATATACGTGTATATACGTGTATATATACGTGTATATACGTGTATATACGTGTATATACGTGTATATACGTGTATATACGTATATATATATACGTATATATACTATATATATATATACGTATATATATACGTACGTATATACGTATCTATATATACGTACGTATACGTACATATATATACGTACGTATACGTACGTATATATATATACATACATATACATATATACATATACATATACATATATATACATATATACATATATACATATACATATATATATACATATACATATATAATTATGTATATGTATTATATATATATGTATATGTATATATATATATATAATATATAATATATATATATATATATATATATATATATATATATATATATATTATATATATATATGCATATGTATATATACGTATATATGCATATGTATATATACGTATATCTATGTATACGTATATATACGTATATGTATATATACGTTATGTATATATATATATATGTATGTATATGTATATATATATATGTATATGTATATATACGTATATGTATATATACATATATATATATATATATATATATATTATATATATATATATACCTATACATACATATATATAATGTATTATACATATACGTATATATACATATACATATATATATATATATATACATATACATATACATATATATATACATATACATATGTTAGGGATAGATCTCTGGTATAGGTTTAGATGATATATATATCACTCTTGTAATCATAATGTAATTATTGTTTTAATGATATAAAATGAATATATTTGATTATAATTGTGTTTATGAACTAAATAACATTTATTTTGCACTTCATTTATATATTCATCAGAGCTACTGAGGAGAGTGTCTGTGAAGAACAAGTACAAGAACTCATGCAGAAGCACAACCATGAAGAACAAGTACAGTACAACAGTTGCTGCGGAAGACAGACTACCTGCGGAAGAGTAAATTCCTGCAAAAGACCAATTAAGTCAGAAGTCAACATCAAGTCAACAAGTCAACGTGGCAAAACAACAATAACATTAATGACAATGGAAGACATATTATTCAAGCGGATATTCCACGTCACATCAACAAATTTTATCATCAGTGGAATCGTTGTAAATCACGAATTCATAAGCTGATAAACATGGCGAAGATTCGGATTATGATTAGCTTAATTATAGCAACAAATAACTAGCAATATAACAGAATTAGATCTCTATAAATTGAAACGAGATCATCAACAGATGTAATCAATATAAATCCTATAACAACAGTTGAGATTCATTAGAATCATCAGTATTGTATTCAAGATTAGCAATATCAATAGCAACAAGAAAGCATTACAATCAACATTCTTGAGTTCTCTTGGTTTGATTATTCTTATTTTATTTGTTTGATTGATTGATTTTATTATTGTTAATAGATTAAACACCAAGTATTGATAATTCCGCGATCAATACTTGTTCAAATCAATTCTGATAATTCCTAAGCGATCCGACGATTCGCAGGTGGTATCAGAGCTTGGTGCTCATTGATTTATATCAATTGATCTATCAGCTTTGATTAAGTTTAATCGAATTCTGTTTTTAAACAATTTTTTTTTTAAAAATTAACTATCATGAGTAACTCAGTTGTTGGTGCTTATCAACCTCCTAAACTGGAAAACAAATCTAATTTTAAAACCTGGAAAATCCGGTTCAGCAATCATGTTAATTATACAGATTCTGACTTATGGGCTTCGATTACCGAAGGACCTTATATTCCACATGCCTTAGGAGCGGATTATAAGGATAATAATCAGACTATTAGTTTAAAGAATCTATCACCTGATGATGCCAAGAGAGTCAAGATTGACATCAAAGCCTATAGTATGCTTACTATGGCTTTGCCTGAAGAGCTGCTGATCAGGTGCGAATCATACAAGACTGCTAACTCATTATGGAAAATCCTCCACACTCTGTGTGAAGGTAGTGATGAGATTAGGAGTATCAAAACCGACACTCTCCTGGCTCAATATGAAACCTTTCATCATATTCCTGGTGAGTCTGTTCCTCAACAACTGCACAGATTCATGCAGCTTGTCACTGTGATGAATATCCTGGAACTTGAGTATAGCAATGAAGAACTCAACAAAAAGATGCTGCACTCATTGCTAGAGAGCTAGACACAAACTGTGTCCATGTTTAAGAACACTATTGATCTAAAGGCAATAGGCTTAGACACCTTAGTGGCAAAGGTAGAAGCACTGGAGCTGGACGAAAAGGCAAGGAACAAGAGTGTGAAAGCACCAATCGCTCCATATCAATTCAAGGAACTGAAGAACTCAGGAAGTGCTTTTATCACCAATGAAGCTGAAGACTCATCCTGTGAAGAAAGTGATCAGGAAGAGGAGACTAGCTTTTATGCTGTAAAGTCTTCTAGCTCAAGTTCCCAAGGTAATCAGTATAGAAAGTCCAAATCAAAGGCTGATGAATCAAAGAACAAGAAAAACAACAAGCAGACATAACCAATTACTGTGGTTTTGGAGTCTGAAGAACAGAAGGCAGCCTTGCAGCCTTCAGTTCCAGTTTTCAAACTTACTTAGGAAGCACCCTGACACAGGCTCACTTTTGCTAACAAGACTTAGAAGAACTTCATCCTGATGAAGTGGAGGAGATGGACTTGTAATGGCAAATGGCTATGATTGCCTACAGAGCCAAAATGTATATGAAAAGAAATAAAGGGCTGTTAGTAGGAGGAAGATCAACCAAGATTGGTGTGGACAAGTCCAAAGTTAGATGCTTTAAATGCAATCTATACGGACACTTCTCCAGGGAATGCAACATCCAACAGCAGGCAACCAACCAAAGACAACCTGCTCAGAGGAGTTTCTCACAACCCCAATTAACCAATACATCCCCACAATAACTAACAATAACATAAGTAAATCCAATGCTAAAGAAACTGGTTTAATCATTTTGCAGGATGGTACTTGTGACTGGAGCATCTATGAAAAAGAAGTTCTTGCTGAAAATCAAGCACTAATGGCCAACATGGAAAACAAAGTTCCTCCAATGGCTACTGAGGTAAGAGAAAGGTTATGTTCTCCTACTTGCATAGATGAGGTAGAAAGATATAGATCACATGCTCAACAGTTAGCAGATAAAGTAAAAGAAACACTGCTTTTAAACGAATCACATGTAAGAGAACATAAACTTTATCAAGTCAAAATAAATTCTTTACAAACAGACTTAGATAAACTTGTTTCTGAAAATTACAACTTAAAGGCACAAGTTGAGCATTTGACTGAATTATTAACAAAATCTATGTCATATCATGCATCTACTGAGGTGAAACAGCAGAAATTCCAACTGTCAGCACATCAGTATGAAAATTTGCTAAATTCTCAGATTGAGAATAAGCACAAAACAGGGTTAGGATTTCATGCAGTTCCACCACCAATAAATAATGACTATACTTCTCTACCAGAATCTATGACAAACAGTCTTTCAAATCATTTTATGTCTAGTACCTTGTCTAAGTCTGAAGATAAAACTGATGACAATCTAACTAATGACACTGAAACTGATTCATCAGAATTAGAACATTCAAATCAATGCACATCAGAATTTGATCATGACAATTGTAATGATCTAGATGATAATAGTGAATCTGACCATGCTGGTGTGGTTAAGGGAAAAATTCATATGAAAGAACACACAATTCCAAAAGTGTTAAATGAACCTAAACTACCCTATCCACCAAAACAAAGAAACCTACTGAAAACAATTCACAAAAGAATTAAACAATTAAGTGAAGGTTTACAAGCAACCAATAAATAAAAAAAAGAAAAACCAGCAAAAAGAACCTCTGAAGAAAAGGCTGTGACTTCAATGGATCATCTACGGAGGAGGTCTGTCAAATCCACAAAAGCCATGAAGAACAATCAAAAAGGCAGAGGTAAGGATTCTTCAGTAGCAAAACTGGAGAAAGAACATAAGCTACACAAAGCTACCATCAAGAAAAAGGAGAACTTGCAGAAAAAGGCTATGGCTAAAGCTGTCTCCGAGAGTGACTCTGAAGACATGTACTGTAAATGGTGTGATATGCACAACCACAGTACAGAGGACTGCTATTTTAGCAGCTATTGCTCAATATGCACTATAAACAACCATATGACCACCGAGTGTTATTTCAATAAGTATTGTGCTATTTGCAACAAAAATAATCACTCTACACAGGACTGTTTCTTCAAAAAGAAGAATAAAACAAAGATCCTGAAGAAGAAGAAAGCTAAATCCTCTGACTTAGATTCTCAATCTTCAGAAGAAGTCAACAGTCCTGCTAAACATCAAAAACAACAAAGTAAACAAAAAGGTTCCAACAAAAAGGAACAGACAAACAAAAGGATAGAAAAACAGAAAGAGCAAAGAAGGACTCCACACAAGAAGGTGGAACTTGAAGGAGAGGATGATTTCTTTGATCACTTTGACAAAGGCAAACATGTGCCATAGTCAAAATCAAGGGATGTAGAAACATTCTCTACTTCATCTACATCAAAGAAGGATTATGCAAAGAACAAAATCACTGATGAAGTTAGCACAAACAAAGATGAAACAACCTCAACTTCATCCCCAACCACAAGCAAACACAAAACAAAACATAATGAACCATCAGACAACAAAACTAACTTAGAAACTTCAAGACTCATACATAAGAAAGTTACTATTTTAGATAACAACGGCAAGCCCAAGACCATTATGGCTTGGGCTCCTAAGTCTAACTGATCTCATTTTGTTTTGCAGGAACATCCAAGAAGGGCTGACAATAAGTGGTATATTGACAGTGGCTGTTCTAGACACATGACAGGAAACTGTACCCTTCTACAGGACTTCAAACACAAAAATGCTTTATATGTAGCATTTGGTGGGGATAAAAAGGGAGGTAAAATCACTGGGGAAGGGATAGTAACTAATGGAGTATTAAAATTTGAGAGAGTCAATTTTTGTGAAAATTTGCAATTTAACTTATTAAGTGTTTCTCAAATTTGTGATCAAAATTATACAACATTCTTTGATAATTCTGACTGTTACATCCTTAAACCTGGTTTTAAAATTCCAGAACACTGGATCTGTCTTAAAGCACCAAGAAAAGGTAATAAATATGTGTTGGACATGAACAACACATCATTAACAAACAAGGAGACTTGCCTGATATCTAAATCATCAGAAGATGAGTCACAATTGTGGCATAGAAGGCTAGCTCATTCCAACATGAAAAACATGAATAAACTGGTTAAAAATAACCTAGTCATTGGTATTCCTAAGAAAGAATTTTATTGTTCCAACCACTGTTTATCATGTTATAAAAGGAAACAACATAAAGTTTCCCATAAAATAAAAACAATTAACACAAACACAACACCACTAAAGTTAATGCACATGGATCTTTTTGACCCCACCAATGTGTTAAGCATTGGCAAAAGGCAGTACTGTTTGGTGATTGTTGATGATTTCACTAGATTTACTTGGGTATTTTTCTTAAAACATAAAAGTGAAACACCAAAAATTTTAATGGAGTTCATCACTAAGATAGAAAATGAACTTGATCTAAGAATCAAGATACTGAGAAGCGATAATGGAATTGAATTTGTTAATTATGTCTTAGACTCATTTTGCAGGGATAAAGGCATAGCTAGGCAATTTAGTGCTCCAAGAACTCCTCAACAGAATGGAGTTGCTGAAAGAAGAAATAGAACTCTAATTGAAGCAGCAAGAACAATGCTAGCTGACTCACATCTACCGATAACATTTTGGGCAGAAGCTATGAACACAGCCTACACTGTTCAAAACAGAACTTTGATTGTCAAAGAACATAACAAAACACCCTATGAACTTTTGTTTAAAAGAAAACCTTTTATAGGATATCTTAAAGCTTTTGGGTGTCATGTATCTGTATTAAACACAAAAGAACAGTTAGGAAAATTTGTTGAAAAAGCCTATGATGGTTTCTTTGTTGGTTACTCATCAACATCTAAATCATATAGAGTCTACATTCCATATGATAACATAGTGGAAGAAACTCCTAATGTATCCTTTGATGAATCCTTATTCCCACAGTCTATGAAAGGATCATCTTGGCTATTTGATATAGATGCATTAACTAACTCATTTAACTCTGGTTATCTTAATGTGAAAGGTGCTGCGGATACATGTTATCTCTATGTTCCTCCAAATATGGGTGTGCCATTGACAGCTGATCCACCAAGAGTCATTACTCTAGAAAACCAAAGTGATAATGATCCTAGTACATCAACACAAAAACACAAAGATGGTTCAGATGTTTTTACTCCATGGACATAAGCAGCAATACCCTCTACTTTCGTAGATGTCTCTACTTCCGTAGATGTCTCTACTTCCGTAGATATCCCTACTGCAGATGTTGAACGAAGACCTCCCAAAAATGAAACCATATCAGAAAATCATCCCACACCATTGTCACACATAGATATGCCTTGGACAGAGACCATAGCTGATCAAGTACCTGCTATGGAAGACATGTCCACTACCCCCGATAGCATACATGTTCCTGCGGAAGCTCAGTCAGCTGCACCAGAAAATGAGATGAACTATTTTGTTGACTCCCCATCACAACTACCCTCATCTCCAACAGCCAACATCACAAACCTGGATTCATCCATCCAAGTTAATGATGTACCAACAATTAGAACACATAAGTATCACCCAATTGATAACATGATAGGTGACCTCAATAGCAGAACTACTAGAAGACAAGGGGGAGCTGCAAACACTTGTCTATTCTTCTGTTTTCTATCTTAAGTAGTTCCACCCAACATCACAGAAGCCTTAAAAGATAACAGCTGGATTGAAGCAATGCAAGAAGAACTGCAGCAGTTCAGGAAACAGAAGGTGTGGAACCTAGTTGATCTCCCTAAAGGGAAATTTCCTATTGGCACAAGGTGGTTATTCAAAAACAAGCTAGATGATAGGGGAATAATAATCAAAAACAAAGCAAGACTAATTGCTCAAGGCTACACACAAGAGGAAGGCATAGACTAAGATTAAGTCTTTGCACCAGTTGCAAGAATTGAGGCAATTAGAGTGTTCTTGGCATATGCATCATATAAGAAGTTTACAGTTTATCAAATGGATGTAAAGTGTGTCTTCTTATATGGTAAGATTGATGAAGAGGTCTATGTATCTCAACCACCAGGCTTTGAGGATCCTGACTATCCTCATAGAGTATATAAGCTTGACAAAGCTTTATATGGACTTCATCAAGCACCAAGAAAATGGTATGAAACACTGTCCAAGTTTCTTCTAAAACATGGATACAAGAGAGGAACAATTGACCAGACACTCTTCCTCAAACACGAACACCAAGACCTCTTAGTTGTTCAAATATATGTTGATGACATCATATTTGGATCAACAAACAAGAGACTTTGTGAAGAGTTTGAAGCCTTAATTGATGAGCTCAAAATGGATCGATCTGTGATGATATAAGAAAGCAATTCAATCTAATACACAGAAGTATTCAATTCAACACACGAAATCAACAAAAATCATAGAAGTTTTCATTGATTAGTAGAGAAAAATACAAAGTGTAAGTAATAGATACAAAGCGTCTAAACTGAAAGTCTAATCTCTAGATGTCTAAATGTCTAGATGTCTCGATGTCTACCTACACAATACATATTCAGCCTATTTATACTAATCAAGAAAACAAAGGAACATATTTATAATAAAAGTCCCTATACTATGACAAAAAATGAAAAAGACATACAAAGACAAATGTTAATATTTAAAAGAAGCATCTACAATACTCCCCCTAAGATTTACATGTCTTCTGTCTTCAAAATCTTCAGGCTTTAGATCTTTAATCTTTAATCTTCAATCTGATCTTCATCCTTTAATCTTTAGTCAAGTCTTTAGTCTCTAGCTTGATCTTTAGTCTTCAAACATCAAAGAAGTCTTCAGGTTCTTCTTTGACTTTGAATACAGGTTTCTCCTTGTAAGTCTCTTGCTCCCTTATAGCCTTTGCAATTGCAGCTTTAAATTTCTCAGCAAGCACACCTTGTTCAGACTTCTTCTCATTTGTTTCTATCTTCATAGACTTCATCACTTCCAATGTTTTCTTAGATAATCTGGCTATATCCACATTTGCATAGCACTCTGTTGGATTTCGATTATCTTTGCAATAAATTTCCAGTACACCTTTACTTGATATTCTCATAAAGTTAATGTCTTTAAGATCTTTCTTTACTATATTTGAATACGCCATTGCTTTCCTCAAAGATATTCTTTCCATTGCTTCATTCATAACTTTGATGATGGATAGAAAATATTTCTTATCATTTTCTGCATTCTCGGGAAATACCTTCTCAAACTTCTGAATGGACAAAAATGAAATATAACTTGGATGAAGTAATTTGAGTTCAAATACTCCAAACAAAGTGATCATCTCATTGTCCCAATCATTCAAGTCTCGAACTAACTTCATCTCAAAAGTATCAGCATTATAAAACCATCTCAGGATTGGTTTGGACTGCTGTGATCCTTTAATTACTTCAAGTCTCGGATTAGTGATTTTTTCAAAAAATGCATCACTATACGCATCAAGAAACTTTTCTTCACCCATATCCTTTTCTCCTCCTTTTTTCTTTTTCTTTAACTTTTGGAAATATTCTTTATCCTCTTGATCACAACATGTTTGCAAGAAGGATGGCATTCTATTTATTCCTCGGTGAAGAAGCTCTACAAACATCTCTCCACGCTTAGCTTTAGAATGGTTTATCAAAGGCAATTTTGATAATTCTTTCTGATCTTGTACTGGGAGCTTAATAATACTTGAGAAAAAGTGATACACATCACATATAGCATTAATTCTCTTAATCAAAAATGCATCAAACACTTCATCATATTTCCAAGCGATGATCTTGACCTCTTTTGTGTGTCAGGAACAACCATAGCATTTAATAACTCTAAGATAGATTGTCCTTTTTGTAAAACATTTCGCACAAGGTCACCCGCAGATCGAGCTTTGTTCCATAATTGCCTTTGTTCCAAAGGAATGTCATATCTTTGACTTTCTGTTTGTGGAAACATTTTTATTAGCTCTCTTCTTCTTTCATATCTTGAACTATCCATAGCCATTGATTTAATCTCATGTGGCTTCAAAATCTTTGTTCTTTTAGTTATTTCTAAATACTGAGGATTGTAAGTATCTAGAATGATCATCTTGTTTGTTTGTTTTTCAGTCTCTTGAAAGCTTCTCACTAAGTTTCTCAAGGATTCAGCTTGTAATCTTTTCAATTTCTTCCAAGGATAGTTCCTTGATTGCAACCACATCCTTAACTCGGTTACGTTCATGACGTCTGGATTCGGATGGTGCAATTCTGATGTTGGAATATCCTTAACATTTATACTTTCACTTAAAGGATTCCATTCACCATGCTCAACCACAATCTCATTAGGATCAATCGGTGCACTTGACTCAGCTGCTATACACTTTTCAATTCTTCATTGATCTGTGAGACAGTTAATCCATCTAAGAATACTCTGTTGTATATCATTTTCACCAGATAATTATATCTATCTTCAATATCAACAGGTATGTCATCATGGCTTAATCCACTTGGAGAAAAATGTTCTTCAACATTTGCCTCATGAATGTCTTCATCATCAAGTACTTCATTATACCAATCATCATCAAATTCAGACTCTATGTCATCTAGAGCTCCGATCATCTCTTGAATGTCAGCTTCGGCTTCTTCAACTTTCACCTTTTGTATTTTAGACGATGATTCAGGTAAAACTGAAACATCAATCTCATCCATTTTCCTTTTCCCTTTATCTACAGATTGAATCTTTTCAACCTCAACTGGAGCAATCTCTGACATAATTATTACCTCAGGAGATGGAGACTTTTGAGTTTCTTTTAACTTGTTTAGTTCACCTTTCAACATATTATTCTCCTCACTCATCTTCTTTAACTTTTCTTCCATCAAATCATAATCAATCATCATAACTTCAAAAGTTTTCAAATTTTCTTCTTTACTTTTCCTTAACTCATCAATCAATTTTTCTTTCTCTTTCATCTCTTCAATTAACTTTTTATTAGCAACTTTCAGCTCTTCAATTCTCTTAACTTGATTCTCATTATCCTTTTTAAGTTCATCAATTTGTTTTTATAACTCTTCTTCCTTATTCACATTTTCTTCATGAATATACTCTTGTACAAACTCAGTTAATACAATCTGTTCTTCACCACCAACCATTTCCTCTATCATTTCAGCTATTTCTTCAACTTTTTGGATCAACTAGCTCTTCAGTTATTTGATCAACTTCTTGGATGTTTTCTTCTATATTTTCATCCATTTCCTCACTATCACCATCTATTTCTTCTGCAGCATCATGACTTTCTTCATGTGCCTCTTCAACAACATGCTCAAATTCTTGTATTTGCTCATGGATCACTTCTATATCTTCAACATTATCATCACCTTCATTACCATCATCTCCATTATCATCATCTGATGAACTAGAACTTTCATCATCAGCTTCATCATGTTCATCATCATCATCATCTTCTTCATCATCATCAGCTGGAATTTCTTCAATAAGATCAGCTGGATCTAGTGGTTCTTCTTCAGTTAGATGAAAGTGATCTATAGTGATATCAACTTAATCATTTGCCACATTCCTGATGTAATCAAATAGAGGAACATTCTGAGCACCTGTCACCATAGACAATCTTTTGTATGATATCTCTAACATGTGTTCAAGAATCAATGTTTCTCTACTAAAACCATTTACCCTTATGTCAGGATATTCTTCATTAATGATCATTTGAAGGAATCTTGGATACATCAGATACTTATTCCTTATGCCCTTTTCTAAATTGAAAATAAACCCATTCATGATCCACTTGGACATATTAAATATCCTGTTTGTTGCCAGCGCTACTATTGGAGAAGCAATGTCAACAGGAAAAGAATTCCATCCTGCACTCCTCTTGGACATAAAATGTTGGAATATATAGCATAGAAGTTTCCAGTGGTTGAATACACGGGCTCTGAAGAACTGTTTCTTTGGAAATTGATTAGGATGACCCATTTCCATGAATGTTTGACTACATTCATCAAATGTCAGTTCAGATAAATCTTCAGCATCATTTTGACCTAATCTCAAAGCATATCTTATAGAATCTTCTGATACTTCAATCATCCTCATGTTGGTTATAAACCCTCTAACTACTTTCCTTCCATTATCATCAGTATCAATAAATGCAGTGCTCCAAACTTTTGAATCGGACGAGCATATATAACAGGCTGGTAACACATAGCATATACATATTTGGTTCTCAGCAGAAATCTGATAATCTTTTCGTATCCAATGGCATCTCTAACTTCTTTATTGAGAAGAGCAACCACATTATGTTTGGGCTCAAATTTTAAATCTACCATCTGCAAAGAAAACAAAGAAATTTAGAGTTTGAAAGATATATTTTCTCTCAATTTAAAATTTTTGACTTTAACACTTTAAAGCTTGAATTTGCTGAGATTTTTATATTCTGATGAATTTCACACATTCAAACAGTTTTGTTTCTTAGATGATTTACCATTTTACATTTTGACTTTTATTCAAAACAATTTTCAATATAGATTTTGATTTATTTTCCATTTTTTTATTTTTATTATTATGAATTTTTGTTGAAAAAAAATTTAATTTTCTCTTGACTGTTCATCTTTAAGTCGATTGCTTGATTATCATCAAACATTCAACTTTGATGAATACCCGATTTGAATGCACAAACATGTTCGCAATCCAGTTCATCTCATCATATAATCATCAATTTTCATTCAATATCCTTTGTAAAATCTCATTTTAACAGATTCAATCATTAGGGTTCGAACGCCTAAACAGGTTCGAAACGCCCAAATCAATCAGCTTAAAAATCTGAAATTTGTGTGATTTTGAGTTCGAACTTACAATTAGAATCGATTTCTATCACTTTCGAGTGCAAAAACAACGCAAAAATCAATCAGAATAAGGATTTATGGTTTATCGGGATGTATGGGTTTTGAGAAACTGAGTGTTCAGGGGAGATTTGAGAATGAAATTTGAGAAACACAAAGTGTTGTTTATATACTAAGTGAAAAAATTTAGGCGCATGAGAACTGTTCAAACGCATAAGCACTGTTTGTGCGCATGAGCTTAGGCGCATGGGCACTGTTCAGTCGCTTTTGCACTGTTCAGACGTATGAACTAAGCAGAAACGCCCAATACTTAGTTTCTACACAGACACATTAGAACTGTTTAGGCGCATGGGAATGTAAAAGGCCCAACACTTAACAATATTTTCAGACTCATGAAAACTGTTTAGGCACATGACTACTGTTTGTACGCATGAAGTAGTCAAAAACGTCCACACTTGCACAAATTCTGAACAAATCATCATGCTCCTACATTTGGACTTTTGACTACTGTTTAGGCGCATGAGATTATTTCCATGTGTCTGTAAATTTTCATAATCTTCTACCTGCACACTATTTAGACATATTAGCACTGTTCACATACTAATATTTAAACAACTTTCAAATTTTAACTTTAATAAGTCACATTTTGACTTTTACCCAAAATTTTCAAAATTACCCTTAACTTTGAAATTTTTTTTTTATTTTTTATTTTTATCCTTAAATTTGAATTTTTTTTGTTTTAATGTTTCAAAATTTTTCCCGTCATTTTAGTCTCTAAAATTAACAAAAACTCTCATTTCACTTTTCCAAGAAGCTTTTCCATTTAAAATGTTTTTCAGGTTCATTTTTCATTTTGTTACACACATGCTTGAACATCTGTAGCATCGTCCTTTCCATCCAAAAAACATTAGATTTTGATTTTCATGATTTTACATATCTTAAAATTTATCAGTCATTTTTCTTTTAAACTTTTTTTATTTTAAACTCTTTTTACTCCCCCTAAACTTTAAAGTTCGATAAAACTTATAAGTTTCTTGAATTTGTCACATGAAGAGCACACTAATCATTGTTAAATTGCATGCACACAGAAATCATGCAAAAAATTAAAATGAAAATAGAATAAAAATCTAATATTCACAATGAATCATGTTTGCAGTGAGATCATATTAGCAGTGATCAACACATTGAAATAAAAAAATGATAGGTAGTCACAGACAGTGATTAAATCCTGATCAAGTGTGTTCCAGGTCAGCAGTTCTGCAGCAAAGGAGACACTAGATCTAAGGACAGAAAATGAGTGCTTTTGGTAAGAGGCTCAGCACACTTACTTTTTCAATGCTTGGATTGTTTAAGGTACAATTAGATATGACATTATGCAGTCACATTTTGACTTAGAGAGGTTAATTCTCATAAAGATATGCAAGAAGTCACTATTCTCAACTTGTTGACCTGACATATACTATAACTAGATCTTATTTGGTGTTTGTGCACATTGGCATCTTGTTACATCAGTGAGAATATCCAGGTCTGTAATCACTTACGACAAAGGATATCTCATCAATTCAGGTCTATGATGACTCATAACAGAGAAGTGTTAGATGCATTAAATAAGTAGAGCTCAATGGTTATTCATATAGCCATCAGGTGTGAGATTATGTCTTAACAAGCAATCAATTTGAGAAATTAACACTACTCATTAGTGCTAAGATAGACATACATGAATGCATGAGTGATTTAGTTTAATCACAAGAATTTACTTTTTAAGTATAATTGCATGATCTTACCAGCACATCATATCTGATCATGTCAGACTGTATTTGAAAGCGAAGTATGCAACTGATCATACTAATGTACTATCATTTCTCACGTATTGCAATTCCTATATAATTAGTAAGGAAAGACACTATTTTTGTGATTTTTGGTTTTATATTTTTTATCTTTTGTTTTTCAATTTTCTATTTTTGTATTTGGTTTTTGTTTTATAAAGAACATGCACTCACAAAAATAAAATCAGATAATTAACTTTGACAGGTTTTCTGACAGTGTCCTATTCATATAAGGGAGGGTTCTGATTATATTTAGATTCAATTTACTGAAATTCTCAAAAATCAATTTTACGTGTGATTAATAAGACCAATTGACTCAACCAAATACACAAACCGTCCTAGTAAGAAGGCTCTAGTAAGAAGGTCGGCCAATTGTTTTTTCAGTAGCAATTTGAATCAGAATGATTAAACCTTTTTCAGAGTTATCTCTGAGAAAATGATATCGAATTTCAATATGTTTTGTTTTAAAATGTTGGACAGGATTAGCTGTAATGAACATAGCAGCTGTGTTATCAATGTAAATAGGTGTTTTAAGAAAGTTGAACCCGTAATCCAGTAGTTAGTTTTGTAACCAAAGGATTTGAGAACATCCTGCTGAAGCAGCAATGTACTCAGCTTCTGTAGTAGAAACAGAGACATTTGTTGTTTCTTGCATTGCCATAAGACTACTCTGGGTCCTAAAAATTGACACCCACCCGTTGTTGATTTTCTATCTTGACAACATCCTCCATAATCACTATCAGTATACCTATGTAACTCAAAATTTCCTTCGTAAGGATACCATAGCCCTAAAGCCGGTTTACCTTTGAGATACCTGAATATTCTTTTGACAGCAATTAAGTGAGATTCTTTCGGGTCTGATTGATACCTTGCAAAACACAAACAGCATACATAATGTCTGGTCTAGATGCAGTGAGATACATCAAAGAACCAATCATCGATCTGAATAGTGTTTGACCTACTGATTTTCCTTTTTGATCAGGCTCAATCTTGGTATTCACATCGGTTGGAGTTCTAATTGACTGACAATCTAGCAGCTTAAATTTCTTCAAGAGTTTGTCGACGAACTTCTCTTGGTTGATAAAAATACCATCTGCAGATTCCTTAACTTGAAGTCCAAGAAAGAAATTTATCTCTCCCATAGAACTTATCTGAAATCGAGATTTCATGATTTCTTCAAATTCATTACACATTTTTGGACTTGTAGAACCAAATATGATATCATCAACATACACTTGTACACATAAGAGATCATCAGCATCCTTTCTGATAAACAGAGTTGAATCGATTTTCCCTCGCGTGTATCCATGTTGGATTAAGTGTTGCGACAATGTCTCATACCAGATTCTAGGGGCTTGATGTAGTCCATATATGTCACACCCTCAAAATCCGCGTGCGGGGTTTTACCGCGAGGCGCGTGACATACTAGGATCTCAGTCATTAGTTACCAAGAACGACTCTATATGATTAATAAACAAAACCAGAGTTAACGTTTAAAATACTACGGAAGCGTTTTTAAAACAGAAAACCCAAAACAAGTAGTATGTAAAGAGAATGCGCAAAACATACGCGCCCCAAACACAAATGTTCAATATGAAAATAATCCCAAATTTGTAAACAAACAAATGTAGACAACTCAACGATGCTGGTGTGCGTGCTCCTAGGCAACTGGCAACCTTAACCTGAGAATAGCATACTAAACAAGTCAACACATGGTTGGTGAGTTCAAGAGTTTGCGTTAATATATAAACCAATCAACAGTTTCCAGAGCATAAGTAGTGTATTGCAATAGATAGCTAGTCTATTAACATAAAAATATTAATCATAGTGATTTCGCGATCGAAGCTGACTGTGTTACGTTTGTTGCCTCCCGTCACGACTTACCAGATCGTGACGAATATATGTTAGGACAAAATTGCACCCGTTTGACCTCGAGTCGCACAGGTAGGGCTCGTCAGACCCAGTAGTACTACCCAAAATTTCCCCGCTAGTCAATATTAACAATCCGAAAGTGTGAGGACTTTTCCATGGTAAACAACACTATATCAATATTATACACACTCATATATAAAAGCGTTTGTGATCAACAGTATGCTATCTCCCCCAAAGAGATTATGTAAAATGAGTGGGGCAAGAACTCACCTGATATGCGCAAGAATTAACTTAGAGCTTAACTTGAAAGAAAGAGGGAAAGACAACCTTCAAAGGTCACCTAGAATACAAGAGTACATAAGCACGTGTACACAAAATCAACATGAAACCCTAAGTGCTCTACAAACCAAGGAACTCAAGGTTTTTAGAAAGACAAGACACATTTGACCCAGTTGACCCGTTTGACCCGTTGGTGACATTATAGGTGATAACTCGTTAATACTAACACAACAGCAAGTCATACATGTTCACATACAACTTGATTACATATAGCACTTCATTAACCACATATACTACCTAGATCATCATGCAACTAGATATCACACAAGTCATGCGAATCACAACAGGCCAAAACAGATGACAAACCAAATCAACATCCCTATAGCCTAAAAAACACATTTCATCACCTTAGAAATCATCCATGAACACACTAGCATGATCCTAATATCCCAAACATGCTCAAATCATCCAATTCAAGGATTTGCACAATTAAAGTTTCCCTTTTGGGAAAGTTCATCCCAGATTCATCAAACTCACACTACATTCATGAATTTATCAATTATATACCAATTCAAGTCCATGACAACATCTAAACATGATCAACAACACCTAATCATCATGATTCATCAACATTCAACACCAAAAGTTACTATTTTTAGCAATGTATGAACTATAACATATCTTCTTGATTTTCAATTGTTCATATCATCAACTTAGCATCTAATCATCATCACAAACACATCCATAAGATTCATACATCATCCAATCACCAATTCATGCAAAATAAAGTTACTATTATTAGTAACCTATGAACAATGTATCAAAATCATAGCTTTCTTGCATAATCGACGTTAACTAGCATATATACAATCCAACTAACATAATAACATCAACAAACAACCAACAACTAACATCAAGTTCAGATTTTTGAGTTAGGGTTTCGGCCCTAATGTAATTTCCATAAAAACTTGTAAAAATCCAACCTTTATTGCATACTTGACGTTAATTAACATGTAATCTATCTAGTAAACACATTAACATCAACAATTAGGCATCAATCGACCATCAATTGAAGATTTCGATCCACAAACCCTCGGCTAACTACAAAACATCCAAAGAAACATGAAATTACCCTTAAATTCGAAGAAAGAATGGAACTTTGATGCTTCTAACTTGATGTATTGCTTGAATCCGAACCCAAATAACGGTATTTGCTTGTTCTTGGTCGATGATCGAAGTGTGTGTGTGTTTGAAGGTGAAGTCGCGGCCAATCAAGGTGCTCTAGGGTTTGGTTTTTGTGTTTTAATCAACTAAGTTTTGCATAATTACCTTTTAACCCTTGCACTTTGTATTTTATAAAGATTAAGCTTTTAACACCCTTTTAAGATGTTTATAACCACAATAATAAACATATGAACTAATAATAACAATTATATACTTTATCTTTACTAGTCACACAATGCACGAATTAAATACACACGTTTCCACGTTATGCGATAAAATTTACAATAAACATTTAAATCACATAATCACAACTAATAATCAACATAGTAATTATTTGTTTAACATTATTAATTATTATTAAGTCACCAACGTTCAACGACAACTAGTGTGTGCTCCCAACACGTGTATGCAAGACTTAACGGAACAAACGGAGTTTGGTAACGGAAAATTACCGGATGTCACAATATAAAGCTTTTCTCAACTTGTACACACGATGTGGATATGTATCTTCAAAACCTGGAGGTTGCTTCACGTACACATCATTGGTGATAGAACCATATAAAAATGCACCCTTTACGTCCATTTGATACACTTTAAATTTCATGAATGAGGCATAAGCAAGGAAGACACGAATAGATTCAAGTCTTGCAACTGGAGCAAATACTTCATCATAATCAATACCTTCTTCTTGAGTGTATCCTTGTGCAACTAATCTTGCTTTATTACGGATAACAGTTCCTCGATCATCAGTTTTATATCTGAATAACCATTTTGTGCCAATAGCATTTTCTCCTTCAGGTAAATCCACCAGATTCCACACTTCTTGTTTGCGGAACTGTAATAATTCTTCTTGCATAGCCTCGATCCAACATTGTCCTTTAACGCTTCGGTAATGTTTTTAGGAACAATTTGAGAAAGAAAGAAAGAGTATAAGCAAACGTTTGCTTGTTTTGATTTACTTCTCGTCGTTCTCTCACTCAAAGGACCAATAATCTGAGATGTTGGATGGTTCTTGTGAATACGAGATGTCAGAATCTCATCTCCTTGAACTTGAACATCTAGAATAGTCTGGTTCAGATTGGAAAGCTGATGCAAAAGGATTGAAGAATGTGGATTGAAATTAGGGACTTGAGTCGGTGAGTTGATAAAGTAATCAAGATTACCGAAATCAACTATATCACCAGAGATGGATGATGTTCCAGACTCAGGTTGTACAATTTCTGTACCATCATTAGGAATTTGTTGAGACACATTTTGGTCTTCTGAAACTGAATGAGAATTGTCTTGATGATCTTCATTATTAGACTGAATAATAGAATCTCTAACCAAATAAAAGAAGGGATAGTTTGAGCTTGAATCATCTGCATCGTCAGAGTCCGAATCATCACTGAATGAACCGAGATCTCCTTGAAATTTCTTTTCACCTGTAGAATCAAGCAAGTTAGATTGATTAAACAAGTTTGATTGAAAAGAGTTTGACAATGAATCTAAATCAAATAACCATGCAGGACCATTTAACACTGATGGAAAAGAGTTTTCAAGAAATTTAACATTGAATGTTTCAACTATAACATTAGTCCTAGAGTTAAACTTAATAGGCCTTTGAAACAGATGAATATCCAATGAAAAATCCATCATCAGATTTTGATTCAAATTTTCCTAAATGATCACTTGAATTCAGAATCATAACCGGACAACCAAAAGATTTAAAGAAATCTATGTTTGGTTTCCTTCCAAACATTAACTCATAGGGATTTTTCAGTTTTTCTTTAACAATTAATGAACGGTTCTGAACAAAGCATGCAGTTGATATTGCGTCATCCTAGAATGTGATCAGAATTTTAGCATCGGCTAACATGGATCGTGCTGCTTCAATCAATGTTCGGTTCTTCCTTTCAGCAACTTCGTTTTGTTGAGGAGTTCTGGGAGCACTGAACTGATGAGCTATTCCTTTCTCTGCACAAAACATGTTAAGAGTTAGATTTTTGAATTCCGTCCCGTTATCGCTTCTAATTATTTTTACTTTTTGATCTAGTTGATTTTCTACTTTTATGATGAATTCTTTTATTAATTCAGCCGTTTCAGATTTTGCATTTAGAAAGAAAACCCATGAAAATCTTATATAGTCATTAATGATAACTAAACAGTAAGATTTTCTTCCAATACTCTTCACGTTGGTTGGTCCAAAAAGGTCCATATGCAACAACTGAAGTGGTTTGGAATTTGAGTTTATCAGTTTGGACTTATAAGACGCTCTGTGTTGTTTTCCTTTTAAACATGCTTAGCATAAATCAGTTGTGGCAAACTTCTTTGATGGAAGGCCAATAACATGATTTCCTGCTACAAGCTTGTTCATGTTTTTGAAATTTGAATGCCCTAGACGTCTATGCCATAGCTGGCTTTCATCATTTGATGCTTTAGCAAAGAGACAAGTTGTTTTTGTAGAAGAGTCCACTTGAGACATATCCAGTTTGTATACGTCTTGGTCTCTGACAGCTTTAACAACCATGCTATCCTTGCTTATCTGAAATCCTGGCTTCAAGATATAACAGAAAGAATAATCAAAAAGTACAGAGTAGGATTTATCACAAATTTGGGATACGCTTAACATTGTTTGAGAATCTTTATTTTCAAAACTTTTGTTATTAATTCTCACTGACCGTGGAATGAAATTATCATTAAAGAATTGTTTAGGTCTCACTAAATTGTTTCTTTTGAAAGTATTCAAACCTAAGGAGGGTTTGGGTGTTAATCTTTGAAAATCAACATTTTGGTTTCTTTTATATTACGGATTAACATAACCTTTGCTTACTGTTGAGGTGGCAAATCCTCTCCTCTGTGAATTCTTTCTAAAATAACAATCTTTAGTGTTGTGAGTTTGCTCATCACAGTAAGTACATTATTTGTTAAAATAACACTCTGAAGTTGAGTGATTTCTCATATCGCAAATGTGATAGTATTTGTTAAAAAAACATTCAGCAGTGTTGTGATTGTACATGTCACATATTTCGCAATACCTCTGTGGAGTCTTGAATAATTGCTTATTAACCTTTGACGTTGACGCAACATTAGAAACTTGGTTACTTTTAGGTGTCAAAGTGTCAATTTGTTGTGTTTGATTTGAAATGTTTTTCTTTTGCATAATTTGTTTTTGTTTTTGAACATGAACTTCATTCTTGTTTTCCTTAGATACAAATCTTTTTGCTACAGCGGAAGTCTTAGAATCTGAACCTGTTTTCAGATTAGAGGTAGATTTGTTTTTAGGATTTTCTTTAACATTTTGAATAGAGTTCACATTCAACAAACCATCAGATACAAATTTAATTGGCTTTAATTTTGTTTTCTGATTTATTTCTTTTGCCTGATTTTCTTGAATTTTCAATTGATCATTTTTAGCTTTATTTGTCTTTCTTCTTCGTCTCTGATTCTTTGATTTTGAACCAGTTGTTTGTTTAGATTGAACATCTTCAGTTGAAGATTCTTTTTCACATTCTTTCTTTTTCTGGTCTTTTTGCCATTTTATGAATTCTGGGTTATTTAGACCAAATGAATTTGAATCTTCTGATGTTTCTTCATCATTTCTAGCTTTGTTTTCTGTCATCGTACTCATTTCTTCCAAAACTGATTCTTTAGGAACATAAATTTTCTTGTTCTTTGGTATTGGTTCATAAGATTTAACTTTAACTGGATGACCATTTTTAATTTTCTCAATATCTTTTTCTTCAAATTTCTACGTTTGTTTTCTCTTCTTCATTTTCAGACATCTTGTTCTTGTTCAGATATGCTTTTTGTTTTGCTTTGTTTTCTGGAGAGTGATCGTGAGTGTTAAAGTTTTTTGGTAAAGTATTCGTTATTGATTCAGGCATTGGTTCATGAGTGAAACCCAATCCTGCCTTTTGTTTATCTTTACATTCATTTACCAGCTTTTCCACAATGGTTTTAGAACTTTTAACTTTAGCTAGATCAATTTGAGTAACTGCATGAGCTATCTTCTCCAGTTCAAGATTTTTCGTCATCTCTTCGAGTTGTTTTGATACAATTTCAATTTCTCTTAGAGTTTGTTCCATGAATTTTAAAGAGAGATAATTTTGTCATTAGATGTTTTATGATCCTTTTTCAGCTTGTTATGCATTTGTTCTTCTTGCTTAAGTTTTTCACATAGCTTATAAGAATAATTTCTGTAGTATTCGACATGTTCAAAGCAAGACTTTGTGCATAACTTTTCTCTGACTTCTGATGGAATTTCAGAATATTTAGGAGGAGACGTTTCAGAGTTAGAGCTTTCTACCTTTGGCTGATAAGATTTTGCCATCAAAGCAACTTCCTCTGAATCTTCCTTGGGATCAGACTTATCACTCCAGTCATAATCCTCTTCCTTATTCTCAGAGTTTCCATCAGCTTTTGGTTCATTAACTTCAGACCAATCTGCCTTTTGTATTTCTACAACAAGAGATAAATTAGAAGTTAGATCAGCTGTAAATTGTTCAGCGTAGGCACTCCAATCATAACCATCAGTAATATTGACAACTAAAGCTTTCTTGGGTTCCTCTGTTGCTTTAGAATCATCTTTCAATTATGGCATTGGTAGGCTTTGATAAGGTTTCTGAAATGTCTTCTGTGACGATTGCTAAAACCTTTGATTGCTTGAGCTTGATTGACCATTTCCTCCTTTATTCCTTGGAGCTTTGCACTCTCTAGAGAAATGACCATAGCTGTTACAGATAAAGCATCTTGACTTTGACTTGTCAAAACCTACTGTCTTGTTTGCATTTGGTTTATAGTTTTTGTTGACGAGGAATGCTTTTGAGTTCTGTATGCTATCATTACCATCTTCCAATTCAAGTCCATTTCCTCAATTTCGTCTGGATCTATTTCAAATAAATCCTGTAAAACAAAATCAAGTTGAGTTAAATGGCTACCTTGGTATGCTTGAAAACTTGCCATAAATGCAGTAAAAGCAGTTTTTGACTCTTCATCTTCTAATAAGATGTTTATTACATCGTTAACTTTGCTAGATTTAGCAGAGTTAATAGATGGAGTCTCTGCTTGAGAGTTAGAGCTTTTAGGCATAGGAGGAGATTGAGGTTTATTCTGATTTGTATAGGCAGGAGCACTTGTGTAAATAGAATCAGTGAAGAACCCTGCACCAACAAATAAATCACCCTCATCTTCTGGTGAAGTTTCATTCTTAACCATGAATGAATTCTCCACAGTGTTTGCTGGAGAAGCAACATACTTATATTATGACATTGAAGCTGCTCTGTCGTTGTTTCTAGAACTTTCATCAATTTCGACAGATTCTATTTTGAGCAATCAAGAGATCTAGATCCATTGGAAATTTCTCAGTATGCTTCAGCAGAGTGACTGTTTGCTTCCATGAAGTTGGAAGAGCATTGAGAAGTCTATAGTTAAGATCTTTTAAATCATTCTTGATCCCTACAATTGACATCTCTGTAGTCAGTTGAACAAATCTGTTCATCATCTGATTTATTGTTTCACCAGACACATGTTCAAAAAGCTCTAATTGTCTCTTTAGCTTTTGCTTTTTCAGGTCCTGAATCTCTTTTCCATCACATATTATTTTCAAGGCCTTATACATGGTGTATCCAGTCTGATAACCATCAAGCCTTGTCAGAACTTCAAGAGGTAGACCTTTGCACATTAAGGAATATGCTTTAATATCATTTTTAACTTTTCTGAGATCTTCTCCTTGTAGATCATCTCCTGGATAAGGTTCAGTAGATTCCTTTGTATACACAAATCCTCTATCAGGTCCATCAGATGTGATTGGAAGGTAAGGACCTTTTTCTATTGATTTCCATAAATCAGTATCAATAGAATTCTGATGGTGTTTTAATCTCAATGACCAATTCTTGAAATCTGCTCTATTCTTCAGCTTGGGAACTCGGTTCTCTGAGTCTTCTGATTTTAAAGTTTCTGAAAAATTTCTAAAAATTTCTAAGTGTGAAAGCTGATGCGTCCAAACAATAGTGAAACGCCCAAACAGTTGGATTACACCTTTTGACTTTGACCCTGAAACGTCTAAGGGATTGCCTCAGAAAAATTCCAAAAAAACGCCCAAGTTGAGATGCGTCTGAACAGTTATGATACGCCCAAACAGTTCAAATACTCCTCAACAGTTGAAAAACACCTGGTATTACTTGGTCTCTGATAACTTTCAAAGTGTCCCAACAGTTGAAATGCGCCCACACAGTGGTGAAACGCCTAACTGAAAAACGCCCGGAACAGTTGTAAAGCGCCTAAATAGTTGTTATGCGCCTATCACTTAGATGATTTTCAAGGTGTTTCTGACCTAATGTTCCACATTCATCATCTTCAACAAACTTAGATTCTTTCAATTTCTTCAAAACTTGATTAATTGATCTAAATTTCACCAATTAGGTTTGAAATCGATCGATTAACAATCCACTAACATCAATTTCATCAATTAATCAACAAAGATTAATGTTTTGATTCAAAGAACAGTTCGAACAAACTAAAAAAAGGTCGAAGACTTTTTGCTCAAATTCACATATTTGAACGAATTGTACTGCTAATTGTGAATCAAATCATGTTTCTGATTATGAAACAGATCTTAATTCAACAATTTTTAAGACTAAATTGTTTATCAATCACAGATTCAAGTGATTATGAGTGTTTGACAGTTGAAGAACAGCTTTAATCACTAAACCGAAAGCTCTGATACCATTTGATGAGCTCAAAATGGATCAATCTGTGATGATATAAGAACGCAATTCAATCTAATACATAGAAGTATTCAATTCAACACACGAAATCAACAAAAATTCATAGAAGTTTTCATTGATTAGTAGAGATGAATACAAAGTGTAAGTAACAGATACAAAGCGTCTAAACTGAAAGTCTAATCTCGAGATGTCTGAATGTCTAGATGTCTCGATGTCTACCTACATAATACATATTCAGCCTATTTATACTAATCAAGAAAACAAAGGAACATATTTACAATAAAAGTTCCTATACTGTGACAAAAAAATGAAAAAGACATACAAAGACAAATGTTAATCTTTAAAAGAAGCATCTACAAATTAATGCAATCTGAGTTTCAGATGAGTTCAATGGGAGAATTAACTTTCTTCTTAGGATTACAAGTTCATTAGAAAATAGATGGCATCTTCATCAATCAAGAAAAGTATATCCTTTAAACATTAAAGAAATATAACCTTGCAGACTGTACATCATGCAAAACACCAGCATCTACTATAGATAAAATTGTACCAGATCCAACAGGGAAGTCTATTGATCAAAGATTATATAGATCTATGATAGGATCCTTAATGTACTTAACTGCTAGTAGACCTGACATAATGTTTGATGTTTGTGTGTGTGCTAGGTATCAAGCAGATCTAAAAGTGTCTCATTTGAATGCAGTAAAGAGAATATTCTAATACCTCAAAGGGAAACCATCACTTGGACTATGGTATCCCAAAGAAGGAGACTTCAAGCTTTACTCCTATCCAGACAGTGACTACGGAGGATGCAACAACAACAAAAAATCCACAACTGGTGGATGTCAATTTATAGGACCAAGACTTGTGTCATGGCAGTGCAAAAAGCAGACAAATGTCTCAGTATCCACAGCTGAGGCTGAGTACATAGCTGCTTCAGCTGGCTGTTCTCAGGTTCTTTGGTTGCAAAACCAATTACTTGATTATGGTTACAATTTTCTTCAAACTCCTATACATATTGACAACTCAACTGCTATGTTTATAACTGCTAATCCGGTACAACATAGTAAAACTAAGCACAAAGAAATTAGATATCATTTTCTAAGAGACTGCTCAGAAAAAGGTCTAATTAAGTTGGTCAAACTAGATATAATAAATCAGATTGCTGATTTATTCACTAAGGCATTTGATTCTATCAGATTTAACTTCTTAATAGAATCATTAGGCATGATCAACTTAGAATAAGTTCATCATATCAACAATAGACATAGGTGTGTACTAACTGTGAACATATGAGACCACTTATGTAAGGCACAGATATACTCAAGACATGATAGTATGCTATAACTGACATATATCCTGCTTTCAAATTAACAACTCTCTACTAATCCGATGTGTTAGATATGTGAATAGGTTCATCTTAAGTGGAAAATCAGGTATGACATGCTCAACTTAAATTTCAAATGACTTCTTATGACAAAGTCATTGTGAGGTGTATATTAAGTAAGTCTAATCCGGATGTGCAAAATTCATTGCCCATGCACACTTACTATGTTATAACACCTTATAACCTCTATCTTTGTGCATCTTGACTCTCTGTTTTGCGTAAGCAAAGACCTGAGTCATGGGTCACCTCTGTTTTACGTGAGTAAAGACCTGGTGACCTGATGCAAATCATAAAACTCCAAACAGGAGCTGCTCTCAAAAGAATCCAAAATGGATCAACAGTAAAAATATACAAAGAGCATGAATAAACTTTCAGCATTAATAAGATTTCAACGAAATCTTAAGATAGAGCTTATAATCTATGCAACATGGGTCAAGTGTGATAACGTGATGGATTGGGCAGTTTCTGGAACGGACACACTTTCACAACATCTTGCATGATGCACTCATCTCTGTTCATCACTAAACTAACCAAAACATGATAATAAGCATGACATACTCGACATACACTCTTTTTTGAACTTCTGCGGATCACAAATATTTGCAATCTGCACTAGATCAAGTAGTTAACAAACCTAACAATAATCTACAGGAGTGTGTTAGTGTCATAGTATGATCCTTCAGTTTATCAAACAAGTGCCTGTGCATATGCTTCTCTCTTTTATGTGTTTATTCTGTTAGTCAATGTTACAGTTCACATGAACTTCTCTTATTAAATTTTTGATAAATTCTTAAGTTTCTGATTCATCACAAATTTACGGGGAGTAATAAGTTCATTAAAACCTATGTTAAACATACTGAGTTGAAGAAAATTGGAACTTAAGCACTAACTTGGCTGCAGGCTGAAGGATATCTGCAACAGGAAGCTGCCACTTATACACAATTGACATGAAGCAAGTCACAAGGTCCAATTGCAAAACATCAAATGAATTGACCATGAGTCAATTCATACAAAGATAAAACATAGACAACATTAAGTTTTCCTTCAGAAGATTCGGAAGACATCAAGTTTTCCTTCGGAAGACATTTTTTCTTTCAGAAGATAACTTGATAACTTGTCTTCAAAAGTTTGGTGAACTTAATTATCCAGAGAATTCCTGTGGAAGACAGAATGTCATCTTCCGCAGGTGCAATGCGGAAGAAAGACATTATAATTTCCGTAGATGTAATCTCCATAGATAAGCATACTTTGCTTTGCTTTATTAATTGTTTGGATATTAATTGTTCTTTTCCTTATTAATTGTTTAATTATTAAGTGCATAGTTATTAATTGTCCATAGTTATTAATAGGCATAGTTAATACTTTGCTTTGCTTTATTAATTGTTTGGATGTTAATTGCTCTTTGCCTTATTAATTGTTTAATCATTAAGTGCATAGTTATTAATTGTCCATAGTTATTAATAGGCATAGTTAATACTTTGAGGGGTAAAGTGTAAAACCGATGAGAGATTAAGTGCAACTGGGTCCCACTGAAATAGGATAAGGTCAAAAGGTAAAACCTCGGAGGGGCTAAGTGTAATTGACAGGCTGTCTGAAAAGGTATATATAGGGGCTTTGACCGTTGGCCTTTCTATCACTTTCAAAAAAACCCCCAAATCAAACAGTATCCAAACTGAACACCATAAACCCTTACCAAAATCTCAACCTAATCTCAAATAGTTACACCTCTCAAGTAATCTACGTCACCATCATGGCTAACCGATTCATGAAAGAACACAATGTGTGTGCGTATCTAGATCCGAATGTTAATGATGAGTGTAGACCCATCATATAGTACTTAAGAAGATCTTGATTACACTTCGCACTAACTGCCGATCCGGTCATATATATGTCGCATATGATGGATTTCTGGAATACCGCAGCTATTGAAGAAGGAGATGAAGGGGCCATGATAACCGCAACCATTGGGAACCTACCCCTCTAGGTGAATGAAGGAATCATACGCAGGGCTCTAGAATTAGGAGACGTAGAACAAGGTCATCTGGATGTATTCAACCACGAATACATCCAGAAAGCATTCGACCTAATTGGGTATGATGGTGACTATCAACACGGTGAAATCAAGAAGGGAAGGCTATGTAAGCCATATCGATTCCTGTGCCACACATACCTGAAATGCATTTCCAACCGAAAGTCCGGATTGGACAGATTCTGGCGACACATTTCCTCTGGAATCATCGGCATTTTTGAAGGGAGGAAATACAACTACGCAAGATATATAATGAACTGCCTCTGCGACCATGTGCGAGTGCAGAAGGAAGGAAAAATGTTCATGTTTCCTCGATTCCTACAACTGATCATAAATGAACATCTTCCGGAGGTCGAGAGAGTAGGAGATTCGTGTGTGTCGAACCATCTGAGCAGATCACTTCTGAACAAACTATCTGGGACATACCAAGGAGGGGAGGTACAACTATTTACTCATGTAATGGATGAGGGTGAGGAGATTCCTCAAGAACTGTTGTGGGTTGAGGAACCACAAACTGAAAGCTCATCAGTCCCATCTACCACACACTCCCAACATCAAACACCACAACACACTTCACCCAAATCACCCCAACAAGAATCACAGCCACCACCTTCACCCATCCAAGTAAGAATACTAAACCCATCTGTCTTGACAAATCACCAAGATCAATTAACACTGCTTCTACTAAAGTAGTTGGTCAGGATAGAACTCAACCTTTACTCCTACACTCACCAATCTCCATAACTTCTATTGATACTGGTGCCACAAAGCCCATATCACCTCCACTACCTACTGAACCAATCAGCTCTCCTACTCCTACTGAACCCATTAACAGCCCAATACAAACTGAAGAACTGCATCTAGAGGAAGACGGTGAAGAGGCTGTTAATGATGAGAATACTGAGGAGATCTGTATAGAGGATGAGACTGGGAGTCAAGAAGTAGAACAACAAGAAGTGGTGGTTGAGATTGAAGCATATCATGAGAATAATCTGAGGGAGGAGGAGATTAATGTGATTAAGAGCTACCTAGTAGCTGAATATAACAAACTTGTGCTCAAGGGAAACAAGAGATTGGAGAAAATGAGAAAAATGAAGAAGGATCTGATGGAAAAGGAGAGGTCTGTGAGCGCAAAAGATGCAATAATCAAGAGACTGAGAGAGGAGAAGCAGATGGACAATGAAGTAATTGATGCTCTTCATGAACTTGTAGCTGAACAAGTAGAACTTCTAAAACAGAAAGATCATGAGATTGAGAAGTTAAAGAGGAAATTGAGTCAAGCTGAAAAGAACAAAAGTGATTCAGAGATGATCACTTACACCAAAAAGAGAAAATATCTTGGAAAAGCAACTGGGGTTGCTGGTGAATCATCAAAAAGAGCAAAATCAGATTCACCAGAGCTGTCAGCCCCTAAGGAAGAAGTCAAGAAAGATAGTAATGAAAAAGGGAAGAAAGAGTCTCCCAAAACTAAGAAAGAAGAAACAGAAGTACGTCTGACTACTGCAGATATCCTTGATGCAAGGCCACAGTCATCCATGTTCATGCAATCAATCAATCATGGATTTCCATTTGACCTAGTGGAAAAGATGAACATGGAAGAGATGATTCAAACTCTAAAAGAATTTGAAGCTGTGAGTATGATGATTCCTGTATGTAACTTTAACACCTTCTCAAAGTTCAAGTCAATGGAGAGAATAAGGAAGGAGTTAGGTCATTGTGACACCTCCGGGCTTACAAAGTACAACATGGTTTGCTGGTTGCAAAGTCACAACCATGACCAACATGAACTCAAAGGAAGAACCATTGGTGAATTAAGGGCGATGATGGTATATGTTATGAAGGTAGAGCTGGATACAGGAGTTAAGTTCAGTTCCAGAGCCCCCAATCCTACTTATCAACAACAATCATCACAAACCCCTGCTGCGCCTACTGTGTTTCAAGCAAAAGACATGCATAAAGGAAAAGAATGATTGATCAGAGAGCCAAGAGATATAATTCCCAACAAGATATGGCCTCTTGGAACAGCTGTGAGGGAGATCACCCAAGAACGACTAAGTCTGATTCAACTTTTTGATCAGATGACAACTCCAAGATCAGCTGAAGACAATCAGATTATTGCATGGAAGTATGATGGTGATTGGGATTCATCTGGCATGGTGCAATATTTTCAAAGACTAGAGAGCTTACTGTCACTGCCAGATGTAGACTTTCATACATTACAACGCCTTCCCATCATTAATTATCCCATAAGTCCAAGGGGAAGAAATTTCTCTGGGATTGTGAACAGTCTGAAGAACAAGTTCAAGCAAAATATGATCAGGGAAGCTATGATGAATGATGTTGTGCATTCTTTGAAGAAAGTCAAAGATCAAAGTTCACATGCCCCATTACTGACATAGATTTGCTGAATGCTCCTGCTAAGAAGTCAACAAGAACTTTTTGCTGTGCTGCTGCAACCAAGCTATACCAAGCTTATCTTATCTTCATGATAAACACTTTCCAAGGCTACAAGATTCAACTGCTTAAAATGACTTGTGCTTCTATGTACACCTTATTCAAGTCATTGACAAATTGCATGCCAAGGCGCACAAGAGGAGGAAGTTTGAAGTTGGGCAACTGATTGGGTCAGAGATAAAACCTATAACATAATTAAGAATTTCAGAACATGACAAATTTGAGGTGGTGTCAAATAATAGTGTTTTTGCAACACTCACGACTGAAGAGGATGTCCTGGGTATGAAATACAAAGCTTAGGTTGACAAGTGGAAGATCAACCAGATGGATGCACTCATAGAAACTTAGGTTTGTAAAATTGAAGATCTCTTGTTGACCCTGAGCTCTAGAGATGAGAAGAGCCCTTCTTTTTGTGTCAGACCTCCATCCCAAGATTGGGTTCTTAGAGTGAAGAGATGGGGTAGAATGGCTCTAGGTATACCCTCCTCAAATAGGCTGTATATGAGTGAGTCCATATCAATGTGGACTTGAGGAGGTTGCTGAGTATGGACTATTGCAAGTGAGGGTGGTGAATCCTTTAAGTCCATACTTTGAGAAGAACTCCTAGGTTCTGTGACTATTCTGACTTTCTCCCCCCCTTTTGGTAACATCACTTTCTTGCATAAGTGAGCGGAGGTTGAGTCTATCACATTCACAGGTTCTTGTGGACCTGGTTGAGTTGTTCTTAGTGGTCTCTCAGCTAGCCTGCCCTTGAGATCGGTGATCTCAAGTTACTAGTCAATGACCCTCTTTTGTAAGATAGTCACCTGAGATTCCAGGTGACTAATCTTAGAGACTAAATAGGTGCAAGTTTTAGTCAATGTGTGCACCTTTAGTTTCAGACTCCCCTTATCTTCATCAGAAGAATCATGGGTGGATGAGAGAATGGGACTAATGTCTTCTTCCTTATCACCAGCATAGTGTTCTTGGCGGCTGGATTTCCCCTGCATCATGATAGCTTCAAGAGAAGTGTCAAGAGGCTGGGTTGCCATGGTCGAGGTCTGACTGATGTAATCACCTTCTAAAGTAAGAGCCTCTTCTATATGGATCTCCTGAACATGTTTAGGAAGATCCACCTCAGTGGGGGTGGATGATGTGGGCTAGACATGGGTGAGACAGGGGTACTCATCTCTCCTTGAGTAGGGGTGGAGAAGAGAGACTCATGGTACTCACTGAAGTCCATGTCTTCATCATCGTAGAAGTCAAGGCTGGGAATTGGTTGGTTGACATCCAGCGTTTGGGGATGGTAACTGTTCCCGGAAGGTTGTTCACTAGAGTGTTGAAACTCTGAGTGAAGGCTTAACGCTGTTGGGGTTGTGAGCTTATTAGGCTGAGCATGAGGAACCTCAGCACTGATCATTTAAGAGATGGGAGTGGTTTGCTCCTCAGGGGAAGTAGGAGCTCGAGTGTCCACTTCCTCCTGCATGGTTGGTGATATGGGGGCCTGCATAAGCTGAATAGCTTGTGTAGGGGTTTGTTTGGTTTTTTCCTGGTAGGTGATGGTTATTATAGGCTGTATTTATGGTTGGGAGGTGGAAGGTGTGGGTTCAACACTAGCTGGTACTGCTAGGTTGCCACCTTGAGCAATGAGCTCAAACATTTTTAGGACTAGGGCTGTTTCTACCCCGGAGAAGCCAACAGTTGGCTTCCTCATTATTTTAAAGATGCCGGGCTTTATCTGTCCTAGTTTTAGAATATTACCTGTTCCCCTCAACTGTATGCCCAGTTCACAGTTAAGAATGTGCTGAACATATCTAGGGAACATGTAATACTCTAGGGAGTCTAAGTTAGCAACCAAATTGGTATATACAAATTAAGAATAACTGAACTTGACCCCCTGAACCATCCCATGGACTATGAAGGAGATGTCTTCTGGAATCTGGTCCCATCCTCCATGCTTGTTGGACAAGCTGTGTATAACAACATTGAGGAGGTACTTCTATTGAGAGGAGACTTCCCCTTCCTGAAGGTCTTGACTGAGAAGTCACCCTTATAGCCCATCTGTGCAAAGGAGTGGTTGACTGTAGCTTTGGGAAAGGACAAGTCACCTTCTACATCATCCAGCTGAAGATATGTGTTTATGGTGGCCGGAGTGATGAAGATTGTCCTCCCCTACACTGTGGCAGACAATGCCTTCTCCCCATCCATGGTGACCTCTTCGCAGGTCCGCCAGAACTCCAACAAGTGATCCTCTTAGAGAGGAGGATCAATGGTAAGGGAAGTGAAGTAGTTGGACAAAGAAAGGTAATGCAAACCTCTGAGAAACCTGGATCTTTCTCAAACTCTAACAAAGCAACCTAATTATGTTGCTTGTGAAGATGCATGGAAAAATCTGGTTGCTTTTTGCATTCAAGGTTGGCCATTTGAGGTAGCTTTACGATGAAGGAAGATAAGAACAAAGGCAGTTTGTGGGTGAAATTAGGTTAGAGAAATGCAGATGAGGAGGAGAGTGAGAAGAGGGGGAACCGTTGTGAGAATATATATGAAATGAATTTGAGATAAAGTTAAAGCAAAAGGATAAACTTTGAAATCCGAATGTCGGTCCCACATTTGAAAAAGTGCCAAAAAAGGTAGTTTTCTTGGAAGTTGAAAATCTTTCGAAAATAATTTTGCTTCGAAAGTTATAAGAAAAAGCTTCAGAAGCCAATTTGGCTTCAGAAGATATTCTTAAGAATTGTCAAAATTTGGCTTCGGAAGAAAAATACTTAAAGAATTTTTCTTCTGACACATATTTGGTTTTGGAAGACATTAAGACTTGGGAATTTTACTCTAAGGAGAATAAATCTTCCGAGACTTAATTGCTTTCGAAAGATATTTGTCCTTCAAATACATGCAAGTACTTAGAAGCATATTTAAGCTTCGGAAGATATTCTCAGAATTTCTTCTGAAGGTAAATTTCTTATAAGTAGTCATTTGATTTGAAGACATAAATTTCTTTCGAAGGCAACTTGAGATCTTCCAAAGGAAAATATGTTTGAAAAATGTTCAAAAATCTAAGGAATATCTTTAAAACTTTTCTTCAAAATAAACTGGGCTTATGAAGGTGATGAAATAGACAACTTAGGACACACAGGTTTTAGAAATAAAGTTGATTTAAGTTTTAAGAAAAATCTACTCAAAGTTAATCATCCCAATAGCTGAAACAAGATATTTGAATCTCTGTTCGTCAAAGGCTTTAGTGAACAGATCAGCATATTGTTCATTTTTGTTAACTTTGACTAGTTTGATTATCCCTTCTCAAAGTTATCTCTAATCAAATGATACCTGATGTTGATGTGTTTGGTCCTGGAGTGCTGCACAGGATTCTCTGTAATAAAGATAGCACTGTTGTTGTCTATGTGGATGGAAGTCTCTTTGAAGTTGAATCCATAGTCCAGCATCTGATTTTGAATCCAAAGCACTTGAGCATAGCAGCTTGTAGCAGTAATGTATTCAGCTTCAGCAATTGATAAAGAGACATAGGATTGTTTCTTGCATTGCCATGAGACAATCCTTCCACCAAGGAATTAACATCCCCCTGATGTAGACTTTGCAGTTATGTTGCAGCCACCATAGTCACTATCTGTATACGCATACAGATTGAAGTCAGAATTCTTTGGATACCAAAGGCCAAGCTTGGGAGCACCTTTGAGATATCTAAGAATCCTCTTGACATCAACCAGGTGTGACATCTTGGGGTTGGCTTGATATCTTGCATAGATGCATATGGCAAACATGATATCAGGCTTGCTGGCTGTGAGGTACATAAGAGACCCAATCATAGCCCTATAAAGATGTTCATCCACACACTCCCCCTCAAGATCAGGTCCAAGGGAGTAGTTTCTGGCTATGGGTGTCTTAGCAACCTTACGATCAGTCATGTTGAATCTTGTAAGTACATACTTTGACTGACTTTTGAAGATGCCATTGTCAACTTGCTTCACTTGAATTCCCAGAAAGAAATTGAGTTCCCCCATGGCACTCATTTCAAATCTATTCTTCATCAACCTCTTAAAGTCTTTACAAAGCTTTGGATTAGTTGACCCAAAGATAATGTCATCCACATATACATGAACCAGTATTAAGTCATTCCCTGATCCTTTGATGAAGAAAGTTCCATCTATAGTACCCCTCTTGTAACCATGTTGACAGAGATACTAAGATAGTGTCTCATACCACTTTCTTGGAGCTTGATGCAGCCTATAAAGAGCTTTATCAAGTTTGCAGACATAATCAGGATGATCTGGGTCTGCAAAGCCAGGTGGTTGTTTGACAAACACCTCTTCATCAATCACCCCATACAGAAAAGCACATTTGACATCAAGTTGGTAGGCCTTGAAATCCTTGGATGCAGCAAAAGCCAGGAATATTCTTACAGCTTCAAGTCTTGCCACAGGAGCAAAAACATCTGTGTAATCAATTCCCTCTTCTTGTGTGTACCCTTGAACAACTAGTCTTGCCTTGTTCTTGATGAAAAGTCCTTTATCATCTTTCTTGTTCTTAAAAACCCACTTGGTTCCTATGGTAGTCTTCTCATGAGGAAGAGGACATAGGTTCCAAATCTTCTATCTTTTGAATTGAAGTAGCTCCTCTTGCATTGCTTCAACCCAGCTTCCATCTTTCAAAGCCTCATCAACTTTCTTTGGCTCTACTTGGGACAAGAAGCAAGAGTGTAGACAAACATTTTTGTCATGGGTTTGTCCTCTTGTTCTCACCCCTGTATCAACATTTCCAATTATGTTTGTGGTGGGGTGTGACTTGTGGATCCTAAGTTGAGAGATCACAGCAAGTTGATTGAAAAGATCCAAATCCAAGAAATTTAGATTTGGCAAAGAAGTATCACCCACCACATCAGCACGCTTATCAAGTGAGACTTGATCCAATGAGTGTGTGACATCATTCATGTTGTCTTCTATGGAGTGGTTATCAGCATCAAGAAATTCTTGATCACTGTCACCACCTCCATTTCCTCCTACATTTGAAGCTCAATCACCTGAGTTTTGAACCTCTGAGCTGGAATTTGAAGGCATCTCAGATGTATCAGCTGAATTTGTCATGTTTGTGCTGATAGGATCTTCAATTGCAGGGTTAGTTACCACTGGAGCTGAAGTAGTATTCTTGCTTGGTCTTCTCAGCTCAAATCTTGGTTCAGGATCTTTTGTTGATATGCTACCTGTTGATCCTGAAACATCCTCACAGGACTTGTTAAAACAGTTGGTAACTAAATCAAGATCAAATAGCCAATCCGGACTAGAACCTTTCACACTGGGAGTGTGCTCATTGAAGGTCACATTGGCTGACTCCTCAACTACTCTAGTTCTAAGATTGTATACTCTATAAAGCCTTAGCTTGAGAAGAGTATCCAATAAAATGTCCATCATCTGATTTCTCAACAAACTTGGCTACCTGATCTTTGGTATTCAAGATGGTGCATGGACATCCAAATGACTTGAGGAAACTAATGGATGGTCTCCTTTTATGCCACAGCTCATAAGGATTTTTACCATGAGTCTTAACTACTAAAACTCTGTTCTGCACATAGCAGGCTATGTTAACAGCCTCTGCCCAGAAGGTGATGGGCAGTTTAGAGTCAGACAGCATGATTCTTGCAGCCTCAATAAGTGTCATGTTTCTCCTCTCAGCAACACCGTTTTGCTGAGGGGTCCTGGGAGCACTATATTGTCTTGTAATACCCTTTTCATCACAAAATGTATCAAGGATTTGGTTCTTAAATTATGTTCCTTGATCACATCTTATGGTCTTGACCTTGTGATCAGATTGATTCTCAATTTTCAGAATGAAGTTCTTCAAGATCTCAGGAGTCTCATCCTTAGTTCTAAGGAAAAAGACCCAAGTGAATCTTCAAGATCACAAATGATTTCACAAGATATACTTGGGTCTTCTTTCTTATAAGTAAGGATGACACCCCTGAAATCTTAAAATCCTTCATTCTAAAAGTTGAGAAACAATATGATCATAAGATGTGATCAAGGAACTGAATTTAAGAACCAAATCCTTGATTCATTTTGTGATAAAAAGGGTATTTCAAGACAATATAGTGTTCCTAGAACTACTTAACAAATTGGTGTTGCTGAAAGGAGAAATAGGACACTTATTGAGACTGCAAGAACCATGCTCTCTGACTCTAAACTGCCTATCACCTTTTAGGCAGAGGCGGTCAACACTACCTGCTATGTGTAGAACAGAGTTTTAGTACTCAAAACTCATGGTAAGACACCTTATGAACTGTGACATAAAAGGAGACTTTTTATTGGTTTCCTCAAGTCATTTGGATGTCCATGCACTATCTTGAATACCAAAGATCACATAGGCAAGTTTGCTGAAACGGCAGATGATGGACATTTCATTGGATTCTCTTCTCAAGCTAAAGCTTATACAGTGTACAATCTCAAAAATAGAGTAGTTGAAGAGTCAGCCAATATGACCTTCAATGAACACACTCCAAGTGTGAAAGGTTTTGGTCCTAATTGGCTATTTCATCTTGATTTGGTTACCAACTGTTTTAACAAATCTTGTGAAGATGTTTCAGGAACAACAGGTAATATATTTGCCGAAGATCCTGATCCAAGATTTGAGCTGAGAAGACCAAATGATCAAATCTCTTTAGCACCAGTGGTAACAAACACTATACGTGGAAATCTTATCAGCACAAATATAACAAATTCTTCTGCTGATACATCTGAGGTTCCAACCAATTCCAGCAATAAGGCATAAAACTCAAATGAAGGGATCTACAATGTAAGAGAAGATAAAGATTTTGAATGTGATCAAGAATATCTTGATGCTGACAACCATTCTACTAAAGACAACATCAATGATGTTACACATCAAGTCTCACTTGATGGGTGTGCTGATTTGGTAGGTGATACTCAATCACCAGATTTAAATTACTCAAATTTGGATCTATCAAATCAACTTGTTTTGATTTTCTCAACTAAGAATCCACAAGTCACATCCTACCATAAACATCATTGGTGATGTTGAAACTAGGGTAAGAGCAAGAGGACAAACCCATGATCAAAATATTTGTCTACACAATTGCTTCTTATCCCAAATCGAGCCAAAGAAAGTAGATAAAGCTTTAAGAGATAGAAGCTGGATTAAAGCAATGCAGGAGGAATTGCATTAATTCAAAAGACAGGGTGTTTAGAACCTATGTCCTCTTCCTCCTAGAAAGATGCCAATAGGAACCAAATGGGTATTCAGGAACAAAAAAGATGATAGAGGACTTGTCATCAAGAACAAGTCAAGACTGGTAGTCCAAGGGTGCACTCAAGAGGAAGGGATTGACTGTACAGATGTCTTTGCTCCTGTAGCAAGACTTAAAGCTGTAAGAATATTCCTTGCTTTTGCTGTTTAAATGATTTCAAGGTCTACCAACTTGATGTAAAGTGTGCTTTTCTATATGGGGTGATAGATGAAGAAGTGTATGTCTATCAACCACCTGGTTTTGCGTATCCAGATCATTCTGATTATGTATACAAGCTTGACAAAGCTCTCTATGGGCTACATCAAGCACCAAGGAAGTGGTATGAGACACTATCACGGTACCTAGTTCAACATGGTTACAAAATAGGTACTATTGACATCACATTCTTCATCAAAAGAATAGGGAATGACATGATACTGGTTCAAGTTGATGTTGATGACATTATCTTTGGGTCAACTAATGAAAAGCTTTATAAATAATTTGAGAAGCTGATGAAGAATAGATTTGAAATGAGTATCATGGGGGAACTCAATTTCTTTCTAGGAATTTAAGTGAAGCAAGTTGACAATGGCATCGTCATAAACCAATCAAAGTATGTACAGGACATACTAACCAGATTTCATCTAAATGATTGTAAGGTTGCTAAGACTCCCATAGCGAAAAACCACTCTTTAGGACCTGATCTTGAGGGGGAGTGTGTTGATGAACATCAATACAGGGCTATGATTAGGTCTCTTATGTACCTAACAGCCAGGAGGTCTGATATCATGTTTGCTACATGCATATATGCAAGATATCAAGCCAACCCCAAGATGACACACCTAGTTGCTATCAAGAGAATTCTTAGATACCTCAAAAGAGATCCCAAACTGGGACATTACTATCCAAAGAATTCTAACTTTAATATGTATGCATATACTGATAGTGACTATGGTGGCTGCAATTTGACTGGCAAGTCTGCATCTGGGGGATGTCAGTTTCTTGGTAAAAGGATAGTCTTATGGCAATGCAAGAAGCAATCTTATGTATTTGCATTAACTACTGAAACTGAATACATTGTTACTGCAAGCTGTTGTGCTGAAGTGATTTGGATTCAGAATCAAATGCTAGATTATGGATTGAACTTCAAGAAGACTCCTACCCACATTGACAACAATAGTGCTATCTTAGTCATAGAGAATCCAGTGCAGCACTTAAAGACAAAGCACATTAACATCGTGTATCATTTGATCAGAGCTAATTTTGAAAAATGATTGATTAAACTGGTCAAAGTTAACACAAATGAACAATATGCTGATCTGTTCACAAAAGCATTTGATGAACAGAGATTTAAATAACTTGTATCAGCTATTGGGATGATTAACTTTAAATAGATTTTCTTAAATTAATTACAAGGTTTTTTTTTCAAAAGGTGTGTGTCTTTACTGTTGTCTAATTTATCACTCATATAAGCCGTCTTAATCTCGGAAGAAATTCTAATTAAATATTCCTTAGAATTTTAAGAAGTATGGACAGATTTTCTCTCAGAAGAAATTGATTTGACTTCAAAAGAAAATTATGCCTTCAAAACTAATAACTACTTACTAAGGAATTTAACTTCGAAACAAATTCTAATATATCTTCCGAAGCTTAAGTTTGCTTCTAAGTACTTATATGTTTTTGAAGGACAATTTTTTTCGAAAGCAATTAAGTCTTGGAAATTTTATTTACTCCTAGAGTATAACTTCTGAAGCTTAATATCTTTCGAAACAAAATCTGTCTCGGACGCAAAATTACTCTAAGTACATTTACTTCCAAAGCAATTCTTTTTAAACTAAGGAATATCTTCCTAAGTCAAATTAGCTTCAGAAGTTTTTTTTAAATTTCCTAAGTCAAATTACCTTTGGAAGATTTTAAACTTCCAAGATAACTACTTTTTAGGCACTTTTTCAGAGGTGAACCTACACCCAGATTTCCAAAGTTTATCTTTTGTAATAACTTTGTCTCAAATTCAAGCACATACATAGCCTTTCCAGTAGGTCTCACTCTCTCTTCTTCTTCATCTGAATCTTTCAAGCCCTAAATTGTTCAACAAACCCTTGTTCTTCTTCCAGTCTCTCTCCCAAAATCTTCATACATGGCCAACCCTGAACCCCAAAACCAGCAAGTAGCCTTCATCATGCATCTATGCAGGCAAGTTTTTGGTTATTTGAATTTACCCATTAAAGTTTAAGATTTCAAAGTTTGACCACCAACCTATATTTTATATTTTAATCGCTGATTTGTTTTTTGACTTTAGTCACTAAAGTTTAGCATCTTAGAGGTAGGCCATCGATTTGTTTTTTGACTATTGACATTTAAGTTTATGATCTTAGAGTTTTATCACTAAACTATTTATCATGAAATTTATTTTTTCAAGTTTGCCCACTAAAGTTTAATATTTTTAAAGTTTGCCTAAGAATTTTTACTTTTAAATCTAGTTTTCGGTTATTAGAATTTACCCATTAATGTCTAAGATTTCAAAGTTTGACCTCCAAACTATACTTTATATTTTAGCCTTCGATTTGTTTTTTGAAAGTTGCTCTATTAAATGCTGAAAAAAGACCCTAGTTTTTCAGAGATTTGCAACTTTCTATCACACTCCTACCGTACCGCCCTAACCATTGACCCTTCACTTTATGAAGATCAACTTTTGGATTTCTAGAGGACTTGCTAGGAAGTTATCATGGATGGTGAGAGAGCACTCTCTGCTTCATTACAGGGGAGGATAGTTTTCATCACTCCAGTCTCCATAAACCAATATCTGTAGCTGGATGATGAAGATGGTGAGTTGTCCTACACCAAGGAAGAAGCCATTGGATCATTTCATCTGATGGGCTATAAAGGTGACTACACAATCAGAACCTTCAAGAAGGGAAAGGTATCTGCATAATGGAAATACCTCCATCATGTAGTTATCCACTCTTTATCTAACAAGCATGGAGGAGGAGACCAAGTTCCAGAAGACCTATCCTACATAGTTTATGGAATGGCCCAAGGGATCAAGTTCAGGTACTCTTAATTTGTTTACAAAAATTTACTTGTAAACTTAAATTCCCTTGAATATTACATGTTCCCTTGATATGTCCAACACATTCTCAATTGTGAACTGGGCACACAGTTGAGGGGAACAGGTAATATTCTAAAGCTAGGACAGATGAAGCTCGGAATCTTTAAAATAATATGGAAAACCACAATTGGTTTTTTCGGGGTAGAAACAGCCCTTGTCCCCAAAATGTTAGAGCAACCTGCTCAAGGTGAAGACTTGGAAATCCCAGCCAATGTTGAACCCACACCTTCTTCACCACCACCTTCACAGCCTCAAATCTCCATCACCTACACTAGAAGAACCAAATAAACCCCTTCTCAGACTATTCAGATTGAGCAGGCCCCCATATACACACCCATACAGGAGCAAGCAAGTGAAAATAGGAGCTCCCACTTCTCCTGAGGAGCAAACCACTCCCATTCCTTCAAGTATCAGTGCCGAGGTTCCTCATGCTCAGCCTGATGAGCTCAAAACCCCAACCTTAAGCCATCATCTTGAGTCTCAACACTTAGATGATCAACCTTCAGAGGAAAACTACCATCCCAGCCTTTAGATCTCAACCAACCTATTCCCAACCTTGAATTCTATGATGATAAAGACATGGGATTCAATAAGTACCATGAATCTCTCTAGTCTTCCCTTACTCAAGGAGAGATGAGTGCTCCTAACACTCTCATATCTAGCCCACATCATCCTCCCATTCATAAGGTAGACCTCTCTGAACATATTCAAGAGGTCCATGTAGAAGAGGCTCTCACTTCTGCAAGTGATTACATCATTCAAAGCTCAACCACGACAACCCAGCTTCTTGGCACTTCTTATGAAACTATCACAGAGCAGGGGAAATCCTAGTGGTAAGAGGGATGACATTTGTCATGTACTCTCATCTCCCATGATTCTTCTAATGAAGATGAGGGGAGCATGAAACAAAAGTGTAAGGTAATATCAGAAGATTATAAGGCTGATGCAACCAAGGAAGCCAAAACAACCATGGGTCTTCCTGCATGCATGCACTGGACGTACAAGGTAGAAGTTGCTTTAGAAGTTTTACACTCTCCATCAGAAAATACTTTAAGTGTAAAATATTCCGAAGCCAAAGTCTAAATCTTCTAAAGCCAAAGACGAAGTCTTCCGAAGCTTCAGAGACAAAGTCTTCCGAAGCCATTTTGCTGTGAAGACTGGTTTCTTCTGAATACAGAGAAGACATGCTTTCTCTAATCAACTTTACATAAAGCTGACATACTTTCCGCTGCAACTCTAAAGACTCACCAACTTATACAAGTTGGTGAAAAGTCCATGCTTTTGTAAACTATAGATTAAGGTCTTTGTCTGTGACTTCCTACTATTGTACCTGTAAACCTTTTTATATTAGAAAAGGATGTGAGCTATGGCATGTCATAGTCAATAGTCAAAAGGCAATCTACCTTTTGACTCTACATAGATCTTGTTGTCTAGATTAGTGTTTCCAACTGTCTTTATAAGTATTGACGGTTGTAGGAGGTAGTATAAAGTGTCTCAGGTCCTTGTAATTCTTTGATACTTTGTAACACTTGTAATAGAACTTGAGAGCAATATACAGCATTCTTGAAAACCATACTTGTTTGTTCTTGTTCTTAGTTCTGTCTCACTACTTACTTGTGTTCTTAGTATCATCTCACTCAAACCTGGTTCCCCATTTGAACTATTAAGTGTTCTAAATCTCTCCTCATTATGAGAGTAATTATATTCACCATCCTTCACACGGTCCTACAGAAAGGTGCAAGAACTGACGGCTACATGCACATATCTTGTTTCAAAGGTTGGTCACATGGAATCTCAGGTGGCTACCTTACATAGGCAGGTGCTTAATAAGCAAATTAAGATCACCGATCTCAAGGGTAAGCTAGCTGAGAGGCCTCCCAGGCATGCTCAACCATGGCCACAAGAACCTATGGATGTAGTGGACCTAACCTCCAGCTCACTTTTGCAGGTAAGTGATGCTACCAAAAAGGGGGAGAAAGTTACTACAATCAAAGAACATGAAATCACCGCCCAGAGGATGGACATTGAGGATACACCACCCTCACTTGCGATTGTCCAGGCTCAACAACATCCTCTGGCCCATATTAATATGGATTCCATCTTTCAAAGTCTATTTGAGGAGGGTTTTGTACCAAGTGCCATGTCACCTCCATCCAATCCTACTGATAAACCAATCATAGGATGAAGGTATGACATTAAAAGAGGGCCTTGGAGCTTTCTAGATCATGGGTCAACAAGAAATCTTCAACATATACAACCTGGGATTCTATGAAAGCATCCCTCTTGTAAACCTGCCACTTGTCAACCCAAGTCAAAACAGACATGCTGACAGCTTAGCAGAGAGGATTCAAAGGAGAGTGTCTGAGCAGTTCAAAAAAAGTACAAGCATTTATAGACTAAGGCTAGCATGGAAAACAATTGGTCAATTGGATACTGAGTTGGACCCTAAGATTAGCTTTGAAGGGAAAGCCTCGGCTGAAGGCCCAGTTGTGGACTTTGTGAACCTTGAGATTCCTACTCCTTCAGAACCTCCCACTCTTAATGAGACATCAGTTGGTGATGGCGTCTCACAGCCTCTCCCTGGCCGGTGCTCCATCAAAGAACAAGTTCAAGAAGACCAAAGCTCTCGCCTCCTTGACTCACACAGGCCAGTGGTTGATAAGGGAAATAAGGTTCTATCTGCAGAGGAGATTGAGGAAAAGAAAAGGGAGAGGAAGAGGAAAGCAAGGGAAGAAAGACAAATAGAGAATTCAAGTTTCATGCAAGCTGTAATCATGGCTACTCAAAGGCCAAACATATAAGAAGATGAGTTAAGGGCAGCTAGATTAAACTACCTGGGAACAAGGAATTACAATTGCAGGACCGTTGAAGGGTGGTCAATGAAACAGTTTTACAAGGTGGAGAGATTTAGAACACTTAGCAGATCAAATAGGGAATCGGTTAGGATGAAACAATGAACAAAAGTAAAAGAACAATAACAAGAACACTCAAATATGGTTTTCTAGAATGATGTATATCGCTCTCAAGTTCTTACAAGTGATACAAATATTACTTCTAGAATACAAGTACTTGAAACACTTTAAACTACATCCTACAACTGGCCATACTTTAAAGGCCAGCTGGAAACACTAATCTAGACAACAAGATCAATGTAGAGTTAAAAGGCAGATTGACTTTTGACTAGTGACTATGACATGCCATAGCTCACATCCTAATATATTACAAAAAGGATAAAAGTACATAGTGGGAAAGTTACAGACATAAGACCTTAATCTACAGTTGGCAAAAGCATGGACTTTTTACCAACTTATATAAGTTGGTGAGTCTTTAGAAGTGGCAGCAAAAAGTTGTTCAGCTTTTATCAAAAGGTGATTCAAAGAAAGCATGTCTTCTCTATCTTCGGAAGAAATCATTCTTTGGCTTTAGAAGACTTTGTTCTTGAAGCTTCGGAAGACTTTATCTTTGGCTTCGGAATATATGGACTTTTGGCTTAGGAAGATTTGATACTTAGCATAATTTACTAAGTTATTTCTAATCTTCCAAAGTAACTTCCTTGTACTTCACATGTGCATGCTGAGATGATCAGTTCAAAAGGATCAAATCTGTGATGATTTCATGATGAAATGATCAATTCAAACACAAGTAATCAAACACACACAATTATATCAAAAAAATTCATAGATTCATTGATAGTAAATGCACAGATACAATGTGTAGGGTTACAATTCGTTCAACTGATTCTAACAGTTCTATTCTGGTCTTTTCTGATCTCTCTCGTCTATCAGTCTGCCCTGCACATACATAAAATATCCTATATATACTATCAAGAACTAAGGAACATATATTTACAAATAAGTCCCTATACTATGAAAAAAATACATACAAAGACAAAATGTTAATCTTCTAAGAGTCTAACAATACTCCCCTAAGATTACATTTGTCTTCTGTCTTTAAAATCTTCAGTCTTCATGATCTTGAATCTTCAATCTTCAATCTTCAATCTTCAATTTTCAATTCTTCAATCTTCAATCTTCAAAATAATCTTCTGGCTCTTCTTTAACCTTGAACATCGACTTCTCTTTGTAAAGCTCGAGTTCCTTCAACGCTTTTGCGATCGCGGACTTGAATTTACCTGCAAGAATACCTTGCTCAGGCTTTGAAGCATTAGTCTTGATCTCCATCTGGTTCATCTTCTCCAGCGTCTCCTTGGATAAACCAGCAATGTCAATGTTCGCGTAGAATTCCAATGGATTAGGATACTCTTGAGAATGCACCTCTAACACACCTTTACTGGAAATTCTCATGAACTCGATCGTCTTTATATCTTTCTTAACAATTGCATACGCTAATGCTTTGCATAACACAATCCTTTCCATTGCAGCATTCATTACTTTGATAATTGTCATAAAGTACTTCTTATCGTTTTTAGCAACTTCCAAAGAAACCCATTCAAACTTTTGTATAGAAAAAAATGATATGTAACTTGAATGTAGCAATATAAGCTCAAACACTCCAAAAAGTGAGATCATGTCTTTATCCCAATCGTCGAGATTTTGGACAAGTTTTAACTCAAAAGTATCAACATTATAAAACCATCATAAAATTGGCTTTGTAGTTTGAGTTCCATCAATCACTTTAAGTCCTAGATTAGTTACTTTCTCAAATATTTATCACTAAATGCTTCCAAAAATTTCTCTTGTTCTTTAGCTATATCAGCATCTTTTCTTTTGCTCTTTAATGAATTGAAATATACTTTGTCTTCTTGATCACAGCGAGTCTTCAAAAATGAACTCATTCTAGATATGCCTCGATTTAACAGCTGTATAAAATTTTCACCACAAATTGCTTTGGTTGGGTTAATCAAAGGTAGTCTGTTTGATTCTTTCAAGTGTTGAACTGGAAGTTCAATGATGCTCGAGTAAAAGTGATAAACATCACATATAGCATTTACTTGTTTAATCAAAAATGCATCAAAGATTTCGTCATACTTCCACGTGACTATCTTCACTTCTTTAGTTGTATCAGGAACAATCATTGCATTAAGCAATTCAGAAATCGATTGTCCTTTTTGTAAAATGTTTCTAACCAAATCACCTGTATTTCGAGCTTTATTCCAAAGTAGATTTTGTTCAACTGACACCTGATAAGCTTGTTTTTCTGATTCAGGAAACATCTTCATTAGTTCTTTTCTTCTTTCGAGACCACTCCTTATCAATTCCATATTTTTAATCTCCCAAGGCTTCAAAATCCTTGTTCTTTTAGTAATCTCAACATTCGTTTTCTCTTCATCACTCTCAGAATTCTTTTTCTTATTTTGGAATGCTCTTAGTTTAGCTTTGTTTTCAGGTGAGTGATCATGCGTGTTGAAGTTTTCTGTAATGTGTTTGTGATGGATTCAGGCATTGGTTCATGTGTAAAACCTAAACCTGCTTTTTGTTTATCTTTTCTCTCACTTACCAGTTGTTCTACAATTGTTTTTGAACTTTTAACTTTTGCAAGATCAACCTGTGTTATAGCATGTGCTATTTTCTCTTCTTCTAAATTCTTTGTCATTTCTTCAAGTTGTTTGTAACAATTTCCAGTTCTTTCAAAGTTTTATTCCATGATGTTTGTAGAAAGAGGATCTTTTCATCAGATATTTTGTGATTGTTTTTAAGTTTGTTATGCATTACTTCCTCTTGTTTTAGCTTGTCACATATTTTATATGAATAAGTTCTGTAGTACTCTACTTGTTCAAAGCAAGCTTTAGTGCACATTTTTTCTCTTACTTCAACTGGAATTTTAGGATATTTTGAAAAGGAAGTCTCAGAGTCAGAAGATGAATTTTCAACCTTTGGTTGATCTGACTGTGCCATTAGTGCAACTTCTTCTGAATCCTCTTTAGGATCAGATTTATCACTCCAGTCATACTCTTCTTCCTTATTTTCAGAGTCATCTTCAGCCTTAGGATCACTGTCTTCTGACCAGTCTTCAGTTTGAATTTCAGCAATAAGAGATAAACTAGAGGTTAGATCAGATGTAAATTGGTCAGCATAAGCACTCCAATCATATCCATATTTAATGCTAACAACTAGAGCTTTCTTTGGCTCTTCAGATGCTTTTGATTCATCCTTAAGTTTTGGCATCGGAAGACTCTGATAAGGATTTTGAAATGTCTTCTAAGACTGCTGATGATATCTTTGACTGCTAGAACCTACTTGACCATTTCCTCCTTGGTTTCTAGGAGCTTTACATTCCCTCGAGAAATGACCATAGCTGTTACAGTTGAAACACCTTGACTTTGATTTGTTGAAGCCAACAGTTTTGTTAGCACTTAGCTTGTAGTTCCTGTTGACATAGGAGTGTTTCTGAGTTCTATATGCAATCATCACCATTTGCCAGTTTAAGTCCATCTCTTCTACATCATCTGGATCCATCTCGAACAAGTCCTGCAAAACAAGATCTAATTGAGTTAGATGACTACCTTGATAAGCTTGAAAACTTGCCATAAAAACGGTAAAAGCATATTTAGACTCATCATCCTGTAAGAGGATGTTAATAACATCTTTAACTTTGCTAGTTTTAGTAGAGTTAGAAGATGGAGTCTTAGTTTGAGTTTTAGAAGTTTGAGTTTTAGGTTGAGGTTGAGTTGCATAAACAGGAGCACTTGTGTAAGAAGAATCTGTAAAGAAACCAGCTCCGACAAAAAAATCACCCTCTTATTCTGGAGACTTATATTCTTTGGCCAGAAAAGCATTCTCCGCTGTATTAGCTAGAGATGCAAAATATTTGTACTGAGACATTGATGCTGCCCTATCATTGTTTCTTGAGCTTTCATCAATCTCAACTGATTCTATCTTGGCAATCAAAAGATCAAGATCCATAGGGAACTTTTCAGTATGCTTCAACAATGTTATTGTTTGTATCCATGAAGATGGAAGAGCATTGAGAAGTCTGAAATTTAGATCTTTGAGATCATTTTTTATACCAGCAGTTGACATCTCAGTAGTTAGTTGCACAAATCTGTTCATCATTTGATTTATTGTTTCCCCAGAAATATGCTCAAACAACTCTAACTGCCTCTTAAGTTTCTGCTTTTTGAGATCTTGTATCTCTTTACCTCCTTCACATATGATTTTCAAAGCTTTGTACATAGTGTACCCAGTTTGATAACCATCAAGTCTAGTCAAGACTTCCAATGGTAATCCTTTACACATCAATGAATAAGCTTTGATATCATTCTTCATTTTCCTTAAGTCATCACCTAGCAGACCATCCTCAGGATAAGGTTCTTGAGAGTCTTTTGTGTAAACAAATCCTCTATCAGGACCATCAAATGTAATTGGGATATGAGGTCCTTTCTCTATTGACTTCCACAAGTCAGTGTCAATAGAATTTAGATGATGCTTCAGTCTAAAAGACCAGTTCTTGAAATCAGCTCTGTTCTTCAGCTTTGGAACCCTGTTCTCAGAATCTTCAGACTTAACCATTTTGTATTTTTGAATTTAAGAAAAAGACTTATTTTTGTTGTTTTTAAGTTTTGAATTAAAAACTATGAAATGAAAATATTTTTGGATTTAAGTTTCTGAAAAAATTTCTAAGTGTAAACTGATAAGTCTGAAAGCTGATGCGCCTAAATAGTTGACAAGCGCTTGCACAGTAGTGAAACGCCTACGCAGTTCTCAAACACCTGACTTTGAAGTAGAAACGCCCAAGGGAATGCCTTAGTAGAATTCTGAAAAACGCCCAACTTGTAATGCGCCTGAACAGTTGTAAAACGCCCAAACAGTTATCAAGCGCCTGGGGTATAAAACACCCAAACAGTTCTAAAGCGCCTAAACAGTTTAAATGTGCCTAGAATTACGTGGTTTCTGCAAAGTCACAAAGTGTCCAAATAGTTATAAAACGCCTCAACATTGGTCAAACGCCTACTCTGAAAAACATTTGAATAGTACTAAAACGCCCAAATAGTGGTGATGCGCCTAGATACTTAGACAATTTTCACCAGTTTTCAACCATAATGCGCCTAATTCATCAGCTTCAACAAACTCAGATCTTATGAAAATCTTCAAAACTTGATTAATTGATCTAAAAACTTCCAATTAGGTAGTAGTTAGGTCGATTAACAATCCTTAATCCTCAATTTGCTCAAACAACAACAACAAATCAGTATTCTGATAGAATTTCAGTTCGAATATGAAGAACAAAGTTCGAACACTAATTCAATCAATTTCTCAGATTTGAACGAATTGAACACAAAATTGTGATTCAAATCATGTTTCTATTGATGAAACACAACTGAAAACAACAATTAATTGATCAAATTGCAATCAATCACAGATTTCAAGAGATTTAAAGAGCTCAAAAAGTCGATAAGCTCTGATCACTGAACCGAAGGCTCTGATACCAATTGATCGGTTCAAAAGGATCGAATCTGTGATGATTTCGTGATGCAATGATCAATTCAAACAAAAGTAATCAAACACATGCAATTATATAAAAAAAATTCATAGATTCATTGATAGTAAATGCACGGATACAATGTGTAGGGTTACAATTCATTCAATTGATTCTAACAATTCTATTCTGGTCTTTTCTGATCTCTCTCATCTATCAGTCTACCCTGCACATACATAAAATATCCTATATATAGTATCAAGAACTAAGGAACATACATTTACAAATAAGTTATACTATTACAAAAAAACATACAAAGACAAAATGTTAATCTTCTAAGAGTCTAACATAAGAGCTCTTTGGTTGTTCTTTGGTTGCATTAGCCTTTAAGTGTATTCCTTACAACAATATTAATAATCTAATCTCTCTTCCCTTAGATGTATTAACTGAACTGGTAGACACAAAGGTGTCTATAGAGAGAAAGGAGGCTGAAGATGTTGCTTTGTTTCTTAAAAAGAAAGAAGAAAGAAAGAAAAGAAAATTATATCAAGCTCATGTCCTCTCTCTAGTTCAAGAGGTACCTGAGGTGGAACTGTGGTTGTAGAGGAAGAAACTTAAGTAGACAGAATAAAAGAGACAGAACATGATCAACTACTTGAGTGCCACAGGTTTCTACCAGGCAGAGGCTTTACTCACTCTACCTTATGATTATAAAGAGTTTGAGTACCTTAAGAAGCTAGAACAAGAATCTCTTAAAGGAAGAAAAGCTGCTAAGAGAAAGATGAGGGAGGAAGCTGAAATATCAAGGGCCACCATCAAAGCCAACAAGAAGAACTCAGATGACATACAAAAGATGGTGAGCTTCTTGAAGTTGTATGGGTTTTATGGTAGGAGACTTGGTCCCATGTCTCTATCCATAATAGATAAGCACATCAAGATGATCAAGCAGAAGATCAAAAGGGGTGAGCTTCAACACTTTCATTCTCCTCCAAGTCAAGCTACACTGAAAGTTGAGGTCAAGGTTCAACCCAAACAGACAACAGAACCAAGACCTACTACTGATCCATAGCCAGCTTTATTTTTTGACCCACAGCAAGGTCCTAAACCTTCTTCTGAACATGTGAAGGGGAAGGACCAAACTAAGAAGGAAAAAGAAAGAAAAGGTGATCAAGACCAACATTCTTAGTTAAACTATAGAAAGAGGAAAAAGATGGCCATCAGAAGAGACTTGAAGTCAAGAAAGAAGAAGAAGTCTAAGGCATCCACCTCTACATCTCAGGATGAGTCAAAACATCCTGAGGGTCAACCAAAAGAGGCTGATCAACCAACTCCCATATATGTAGAGCCTCTAGCTGTTGAGAGACCTATCATGTCTTTGGTGTTCTCTCCAAACCCAGACAGATGGTATGTCACAAGAGATCAAGGAGGTCAACAAATACTCTTGTGGCAAAACATACTTGACCTGCCTGAGCATGATCTCTTATACATGAAGAGATACTATGAAAGCTTAAAGAATCCTAACCAGTAAATAAAGAGATGAATGGCTCTGACTCTGATGATTTTAAAAAAGTTGAAGATCCAACATTATAGTAATCTTCAAGTTTTTGTAGCATCAGCCTAGGGGGAGTTTGTAAGATCAAGATGATTATATTAAAGGCTGATGTTAACCAAAGATCTCTTAGCATGCACTAAAGTACAAAGAAGGAAGTACTTTGGAAGATTTGACTATGTACAAAGAAAAATAACTAAGTGTCAAATCTTTCGAAGCCAAAGACAAAAATCTTCTAAAGCCAAAGTAAAATCTTCTGAAGCCAAAGTGAAGTCTACTGAAGCTTAAAGACAAAGTCTTCTGAAGCTTGAAGACCGCACTCTTCAAAAGACTAAGAAGACTTGTGACACTCTGATATACTTTTGACAAAAGAAGAAGACCTTTCTGCTGTCAGCTCTAAAGACTTACCAACTTATATAAGTTGATGGTTACCTTTTAACTTTTGTCAAATGTACAATATGGTCTCTTGTCTGTAATTTTCTACTTTAGTACTTTTATCCTTATTGTATTTCAATATGATGTGATCTATGGTCTATCATAGTCACAAGTCAAAAGGCAATCTGCCTTGTGACTCCATATTGATCTTGTTGTCTAGATTAGTGTCCAGTTGGCCTTCAAAGTATGGCCGGCTGTAGATTGTAGTATAAAGTATCTCATGTGTTAGTCTAAAGAAAAAGTAGAAGTTTTGCAATACTTGTAAACACTTGAAAGAAATATACATCATACTTGAAAACTTATCTTTCTGTTCTTGAGTGTTCTTATTTGTTGTTTATTGTTTCAATGTTTGGTTCCATATTTGATCTAGTAAGTGTGTTTAGTTGATAATATCCAACTGTGAAACTATTGTTTGAACCATAACGGTCCTGCAGAGAGAGAGAAGGCATCAAATGAAAATCATATTTATAAATAAAAACCATCCTCAATCAATCATAATTTATAATTAATGTTATTACTTTATTAAAAAGGTTAATTTAGTAATTTTAGCTAATAGTTAACTATTGTATATTCCAACTTATTGGTTAAATCTTTTTTTTTTCTCAACAAAATTTTGAATTACTTTAATCTAATTTTAAAATAAATAATTTCCCTATAAAATTGAGTTTTCAAACCTAGTTAATTCATTATTATTTTTTAACAACTTAGAGTCATCCCATGTTTGATTGCATATTTTTTAGGTTTATTATATGCAATCCATCCTTCTATATGTTAATCATTTTTTATTTTGATTTAATTTTTGTTTTATTTATTTCATATAATCTTAAGAGATGGACAAAAATACTTTTGGATCAATGATTCCTACCTATGAAATCAATAAAACAAGCAATATAACAATTAGTATTGATAGTATGGATGATGTGTTTGCAACAGAGAGCTCTAGAAATATCTATCGGTTTGATAATTATAAAGATCATTAGTGAAATTGAAGGTAGACATTTAATTATTTACAAGTTACATATACTTAATGAAGTGGCTATTTGTAATATTAACTAATTCAAATGATTGATAACATATTCATATGATTCCTTGTTTTCTGAATCAACACGTAACTGGTTTAGTTCCTTACGTATACATATCAAGGTTGTAATATGTATCTGTCACACCCCGTTGACCGGGTCTGGCCGTGATCGACTGATATTATCATAATGCAGCGGAAATAAATTAATCCAAACTTAAACATTACAACATTTAAAATATCCATACATTAGATAGTTTAAATATCCGAATAAAACATATTAATTTAATCATTCATATATGATAAGGTGGATAGGGCGGTGGCTAAGTCTCCAAGGGTCCATCTAAGACGGCACCTATCCTTTTGGCACCTGTCAATTAAACTTCACCTGAAATACACACCCAAAATACGTCAACATAATGTTGGTAAGCCTATGAGTTTAAGACACGTTACCAATCATGACAGATATAATATTCAACAAATTTGATGATGACAACAACCAATATAATTACCATGATGCACTATAGAATGTATCACAATCCAACCTGACCCGGACTTTCCCGCCCGAGTACTAAAATATCCCCAAACCCGTTACTACTAGATGGATTGGGTTTGAATGTGACCTGCTAAGCATGGTTAAATGGAACTAATTTGTGACACAATGATTATTGAATCTCAATTGGGGGTTTCCCTGCATAAAGGGCCCATTGTGTGCGGGGGATTCCCCAAATAGTACTATCCACAAATCACACGACTCTTAATGGAGTAAATGATTGTGCTCTGTTCGGGGACAAGAACAGGTAGTATTGCATCATAATAATATGATAGTTAATGAATATGTATTTCACCCTAAAAGTTTTAAAGTAAAAAGGGGGTTTATAAGACTCACCTGTGGTTGATCACGTGGTTGTCTGTAAGGTTTGGATGCTACCGACCGTGAGGGTTTCTATGTTTATTCCAAATGAATCAGTACTATTTTTAAGAAATCAATTAAGCCCAACCCTCCTGTTTTGTATTTGCCTTATTTGGTTTGGTGTTTTATGTTACACATATGCAATCTTATTTTAGGTCTTTGAGTTTTCGAGTCCACAACTTGCGTTTTGCTTAAGTTTGGGTCAATACATTATAGTTTCAGATTATAGTTGTTCATATGAGTGTGAAATGGTTTCAAAAGAGTAAGGTTTCAATAATTGGCAAGTTTGGTCCTTCAACTTTGCTAGATTTACATTTTTGACCCGAAAGTTTGGGATTTTTGCACTATAATTACTTATAATGGTTTTTATAGTTTTTAGTGGATTAGGCTACTGTAATAAGTTGGTCTTTATGTTATTTGATCTTTCTTAACGGTTTCAAGAGCTTATCTTCGATTTAAGTGTTTTATGAAGTTACCTTTAAATACTTTCTTATTTGAGGTCATTGGATAGCCCAAATAGTGGTTTTGCATTAAATATAACTTGTTTAAATAATAATTGGTCTCTGTAGGGTTAATGGTATGGCTCTAGGATTTGATGAGTTACTTGTCGTGTTCTTAAACGTGTACCGTATAGCGGTTCGGGTATGTTGGTAATGTGAGGTTAATCCTTGGTTTTTATATTTAATTTTAATTTTTTGATTAATTTGTAAGTTATATTCTACTGTAAAATCATTAATTTCAAAAGATTAGGGGTTATTTATATATTTTATGATTTTTCTCTATTATTTAACCAGTAGTTATTTAATATATAATGCTAAATTTTTGTAGAACCTTTTATAATATTCTAAAACTTGTAAATACTTAGTTTCTAATTTGTATTAATCTTTATAAAACTATTTGTTACTGGAAATTTGGATCTTTAATTTGTTGTGTTGGTTTTGGAGTTTAAACATTAACGGTTCGGGTTTTTAACGGGTTTTCGGGTTTTGGTTATATTTGGTCAAATTTTTATCTTATAAGACTTTAATATAATTACTAATACTTATATGTTCTAGAGTTCTAACTAATATTGCCCATAAGTTTGTTTTTAACAAATTTTCTTTATTTTAAAGTGAATATCATTAGTATTTTTGTTTACCAATAAAATAATTTTTAAAAATTATGAAATTTAATTTCTAGGCTTTTATTAATATTATGAGAACACTGGAATTTTTATATAAAAAACTTTCATAGTTTTACTATTTTCATTACTTAGCCCGGTTAGTCTCGTTAAGTGTCCGTTAAGTCCCGATTTCTCTACATTAAGCCCCTTTAAGTCGGTTTTTCCCATTCCGAAAAGTCTTACAAGTTATAAAATATGTATATAACCCCATATTTCAGTAGTTTAAAATCCCCAACTAGATTTCTAGAATTATTACAAGAATTTATGCATTTTTATACTTTACCGTATTTATAAAATACAAATGATCATTCTATAGTTTATAAACTTTTATGCTTAGGTTAATGTGAGTAAGTTTATCTTTCAGAAATATTTAAATTATAATTTATGCGTATTTTGTGAAAAACGGGTTTTTGGGTAGACAAGTTTTATTAAAACCGGGTTTGTGACCAACGAGGGTTGTAAGAACGCTTTTGTTATCATTTAATTACTGTAAAATATAGTGTTTTAAGGGTTCATAATAAGTTGGAGTGTCATGGGGTTTGTCGTGTCACCATCATGACGATACGCGATGTTTTGAGTGTTTTCGGGTTTTAACAAGTTACCTTGAGGTGAAGGATGGGTGAGAGGAGTTCAAAGGTTGTTGTAGGATCTTGAAATGATGTGGATTAGCTACCCAAGATGGCATATTCGATCAGGTTCTAGAATACGAGAAATATAAGACAAAAGTACGACATGGTGTAGGGGGGTGTGTGTGTGTGATTACCTTGACTTTGTGAGGTTGATGGTGTTGCTCTTGTGGGTTGAATATGGCTTCAAGGAGGCTGGAACTTTAATATTCTTGAATGTGCAAGAGAGTGTTTAGAGTTACACCCGAAACTTGGTCAAAATAAAAGAAAAGAAAAGCAATAAGAAAAGAAAATAAAAGTATCTTGAAGAAAACAAATAGGAGCCAAAGTATAGGGGGCCAAAGTGTAAAGAGTACAAAACTCAAATATTTTAATGTATTTGAGAGTATGGCTGCCCATTCTTACCACCCACAACCTGCTGTTTTTCGACAAGAGAAGGAAGAAGAAGAAGAAACTGCGCTCTCGGATATTCAAGGAAGAAAGGCTGAAAATTCGCACTTTGGTGAGTATTCTTTGCATAATTTGTTCGGTTTTGTTGGGTTTTCAACCATAAAACTGATTTTGATGTGCTTTTTGTGTTTGGGTGTTTGTTTTGGCTTGTTTTAGGTGTTTGAACTCTCGTGCACACAAGTTTGGAGGAGTTTTACTTGTGGGTTGCAATAGGTGAGTTCTAGACCCCGTTTTTCTATGTGTTTTTAACATTTTGGGGCTGAAAATGCATGTTAAAATGATTTATTACTGTTATATGTATAACCGTATGTGTTTATGATTACGTCCTTGTGTTACATGGTTGTTTATGTGATGTTGTTTCTTAGAATGATAGGAATAAGCTTAGAACAGGTTCATATGCAGATTGGGTTTGAATTTGATTCTGAAAAATGAACAACAGTTGGCCATGAGCCCAAACAGGGCCCATGCGCCTAGAAATTTGACTTAGAAAAGCATAAGTGCTGACCATGCGCCCAAACAGTACCCCATGCGCCCAACCAGTTTATTCAGGCGCCTAAGTGTAGGTCATGCTCCTGAACAGTACCCCATGCGCCCAGGATTGGTTCTCAGGCGCCTAAGTAAAGTTCATGCACCCAAATAGCCTTCATGTGCCTAAGTTTCTCCTGCGCCTAAGTGTTGATGCGCCCGCATAGTGTTGATGCGCCCAAGCAGGATTCATGCGCCTGCATAGTGCTCATGCGCCTAGAATACTTAGAAAATTTTTCTGGAATGTTAGGAAAATAGAAATTTAAGGGTTTGACCCTGGATTGATTTGATGGTTGTGTTTGTTTATTCCATGCTTGTTTATGGCTTGTTCTTATGTTCCATATTATGTATTATTATGTGACTTTACGTGGTGTGTTTATGTTCGTATACGTAAAGTATTATCATAATAAAAGTGAAAGATTAATGATAAAGAAAAGTGGAAAATAAAGAATGAATGAAAGTCTTGCAAGCAAAATGAAAAGAGGGTCACAGCCATGGGTTGTCAGCTCAACTGTGTGCCGGTTAGCTACCCCATGAGGATGCATGCGGGGTTAATATTTGAGATTGACGGGGACCTTTGTTGCTTGCCTCAGGTGACTAGGTCAGCTTCGTGCACAATGTTCGGGGTCTATTTATAGACCTCCCAGCACCAGCTTCATGCATAATGTCGGGGTATTGCACATTGGTCTGGTAGAAAGTGAAAGATAATAATGAAAGTATGGAATGAAAGAGATGAATGATGAAAGATAATAATGAATATTATCTTGTTGTACGTATGATGTGTGATCACGTACGAAACTAATAAATTTTATGAAAAGGAAGTACTTTAAGAAAAATGATATTTTAGTATATAAATAAAGGTATTTGAATGTTTTAAAACTAGACTCACTCAGCAACGCTGACTTTTATGCATTTTCAGTTGGCAGGTAATTATTGCTAAGGATGGCACTCGGGGAAAGCTACTCGTCGGGGCAAGACTGTCATCCGTTCATGCTTAATGATTTTGTTGTGTTGTAATGCAACTAATTGATTATTTTGTAACCCTAACTTACAACGATGTATTATTTTGCAACATTAATTATAAGCATGAAAGGTTTTTGTTAACTTAATTCCATTGCAATGTTTTACCAAATGTGTATTGTTTAATATAATAATGCTATGATTGTCCAACTGTGATGTCTTCGGGGACGGGGCCTTACAGTTGAGTGGATGAATTTGAAGTGTGAATAGTGTGGGTGTGGGACTTCAGCCAAAATATAGGAAAGAGAGTGAGATTGAGACTATCAAATCTTGGTTTACTCAAGATGTGGTTGAGATTTTTGGAGATATGGTCACCTTTACAAGTTACTAGGTTCATTAGGTGACACCTCCATACATTGAGTGGTTTGGGTGGTGATTTGACCAAGCATGAATTTAGTATTTTTATAAAATCTTTTTATTTTATTAATATTATTATTATCATCATCATTATTATTATTATTATTATTACTATTATTATTGTTATTATTATTATTATTATTATTATTATTATTATTATTATTATTATTATTATTATTTTATAAAGATAACCATTTGTTGGCTGGTATGTGTGCGTGTGTGTCGACTTATATATTTATATGTGCGTATATATTTACATTCCGGTGTGTGTGTGTGTGTGTGTGTGTGTTGGCTTATATATCTATATATATGTGTATATATATACGGGTGTGTGTGCACGTCGGGTGCATGCATATATGTATGTGCGTAGGCGTGTGTTGTGGGTATACATGTATATATAAGTATGTATGTATGTATGTGTGATGTATAAAAGTCAAAATAAATGTCGAAGCAAGTTTTCTTCCGAAGCACCAAAAATCTTCCGAAGCTTAAGCTACTGAAATAAAATCTTCCGAAGCTTAGCCACTAAAACAAAATCTTCTGAAGCTTATCCATCGGTGCCCAAAACTTCCGAAGCTTAACCATTAAAACAAAATCTTCCGAAGCTTATCCATCGGTGCCCAAAACTTCCGAAGCTTAACCATTGGAACAAAATCTTCCGAAGCTTATCCATCGGTGCCCAAAACTTCCGAAGCTTAACCATTGGAGCACAAAATCCTCCGAAGCTTATCCATCAGTGCCCAAAACTTCCATAGCTTAACCATTGGAGCACAAAACTTTCGAAGCTTATGTTTACCATCGGAAGTATTAGTTTGAGTGTCATGATGTGCATAGTTAGCAAAGGTTAGGGGTCCAAAGTGTATATTTCCATATGTTCTTAAAACTTATTAGTTCATCAGTATCATCTAATACTATTTTATAATTTACAAAGTTATGTTCATTACGTTTTGTTGATACACTTAAGTTGTTATTATATGTTATGCGTTCGTTTGGTTATTTTTGTTCAGATGAGCCGATGTTAATGGTTTAGAAGTTTTAATGTTCATTAATTCATTAACCAGGCTTTATTCTTATAACTTTTTTCTTCTAAGCTATCGGGCCCAAGGCCTATTTGGTTGGTTCAGCATGCCCTATAATCATATGTTGGCCCACTGGCCCATATTAATTATGTGGGTCAAAGCCCATTAAGTTTTGTGGCCCAATGGCCCAATCAGGGTTTGATGGGCCAAAGCCTGTTTAGTTTTATGGCCCAATGGCCCAATTAGGTGTGTGTATTGGTATGGGCCTAAGCCCAAAGCTTGTTGGGCCCAATTCGTGAGCTCCCTAGACAAGGGTTTGGTGTCATTGCGTGATCCAATAATGTTCCTAAAATAAAGTTTCTAGGCCCAAAAACCGGGGTTGTCACATTCTCCCCTACTTATAGAAATTTCGTCCTCGAAATTTACGTAGGGTCATTCACTAAAGGTCGGGCTCTTAATCTAACATTCCAAAATCATAATACCTATAAAAACACAGATCGAAAATTTTACCAGATCACGAGGATAGTCAGGTGTTGTGTAATGCTAAAGTCAGAGTTTCATTTGTGTTTTCCATAGTTTCACCAGCGGGAGTCGGGGATCTAAACAGATGCGGGTAGTTCTTTTTTATTTCACTTTATGGTTCCCACATAAACTCGGGCCCTCTCTTGGATTTCCACTTGACTTTATAATGGGGATTTTTTCCCGTCTAAGTTTCTTCTCTTGTCGGGCCAGGATTTCAAGCGGTTCTTCCACAAACTGTAATCTGTTGTTAATCTGGATTCCAGTGTAAGGCATCACCAGTGTTTCATCAGACAGACACTTTTTGAGATTCGAGCGTGGAAAGTGTTATATATGCATCCTAGCTCCTCAGGTAGTTCTAGCTTGTACGCAACGGGTCCAATCCTTTCGATTATCTAGAATGGTCCTATATACCTTGGACTCAACTTTCCTATCTTCGCGAATCGGATCAGTCTCCTCCAAGGAGACACTTTCAACATTACACGGTCCCCCACTTGGAACTCTAATGCCTTCCTTCGATTATCAGCATAATTCTTTTAGCGGTCTCTTGTAACGGCGAGGCGCTCTCGAATTCGATGGATTTTGTCGGTCGTCTCTTGAACTATCTCTTGTCCAGTCAGCTGACTCTCTCCAATTTCTGCCCAGCAAACTGGAGATCGACATTTACGCCCATAAAGTGCTTCGAATGGTGCGGCCTTAATGCTTGTATGGTAACTATTATTGTATGAAAATTTAGCTAGTGGCAAGTGAGTGTCCCAACTTCCCCCAAAGTAGATCACACAAGCCCTTAACATGTCTTCAAATGTCTGAATCGTTCTTTCGCTTTGACCATCTGTCTGGGGGTGGTATGCAGTGCTTAGATCTAATCGTGTGCCCAGTGCTTGTTGAAATCATTGCCAAAATCTGGAAGTGAAGTGGCTGTCGCGTTCGGAGATTATCGACAGTGGTACCCCGTGCCTGGATACGATTTCATCGACATATAATTTGGCTAGCTTTTCCATCTTTTAATCCTCCCTTATTGCTAAGAAATGTGCCGACTTAGTCAGCCGATCTACAACTACCCATATAGCATCACGCCTATTCAGAGTTCGAGGGAGTTTGGTGATAAAATCCATGGTGATATGCTCCCACATTCTCCAATCCTATGGCTCCTTCACATCTAACTACCTTATCATTAAGTGTCGCAAAAATTTCCACGGTTTCTTGAAATGTCTTTAGTTTTGCAGCCTTTACCATTCCTCTGATCTTCAGGGTCAAACCCCACACATACCTACCTATCTTCTTCGATTCGGGTGTAACCAAGTGTGGCACTAGTAATGACAACTTATTAAACCTATTGGTGTACTCCAAGTGTGCAGTTCCCTTCATCTCCAAGCTTAGAAACTTAGCCTCCATCTTCTCTATCTCATTTATCGGGCAATAATGCTCAATCATCAACTTCTTGAATTCCTCGCACTTCATCCTGTTTACAGCATTCCTTCCTCGGGTTTGCAATAACGTATTCCACCAGTTCAAGGCTCCATTTTTAAGTGAGTGTGTAGCAAACCTCACCTTGTTTTCCTCAGCACAGTCACTAATATCAAGTACAGGTTCCATCTCCTCTAACCAGTGGATGGTTCCTGTAGCACCTTCGGTTCCAAAGTAATCAGTTGGTTTGCACACCATAAAGGCCTTAAATGCATACCCAGTTCACACTCATGCCATTTCATAGTCTTCTTCATTTGTATTAGTATTCTCATCATCGTTGTTGCCCCCTACAGGTGTTTCTTGATTGCGTTCAGCATTGACGTGGGCGGCAATGGCGGGCAGGGCATTGGCGATGGCCTCGGAAATCAATTGTTGGAGTCTAGCTTCTTGGTTGGTTTCATTGTGGGTGTTGGTAGGGTTATCGATGTTATAGTTTTTGTTGAGGTTGTTGGTTTCGGTAGTGTTTTCACCTAAGGTTTCATTGGTTTGGTGGGTACGTGCCCTAGATCGAGTGGTGGCACGTGTTCTTGTGTTGGGAGCGCGTCCTCGACCTCTTCCCCTTGGCATGGCTACAACATACATTTTACATTTTAGTTCACACTAATAGTCAAAGTTTTAGACATTGAGTACTCCAAGCATCATCACACGAGACATATAGATAGTAAACAAAATTAACCCAAACAAGCGTAAAAGTCCAAGTCATAGCGAAACCGCTATGAATACGAAGCAAATTAAGTCCAAATACAATCCGGTGTGACATGAGTCAATATTCACTCATATCCTACAAATACATAGTTTTCGAATTAAATAACACAAATATAAGGAAAGTAAAACAACATCAATGATGACGACGGCGGTAAAGGGACCACGGGTCGATTACACACTTCTGGGTAGCACTGTAAATTTCCTCCTCATCCATTTCACTACGAACACTGCCTCGTCCCTCTCTTTTTTCATCATATCTTAGTGCTGGTGACGACGCCACACCTCCATCATGAAGGAATCTTCCTCCAGTGGCCCCGAGTGATACAAGGGCGGGTCAGCAAAAACCTAATGTGACGCGCTAGAATAGCGCGCCGACTCGACGTAGGGGTCGGTGTAGTACACTGATGGACCCATATGGAAGCTATGATGCACCACTATGTCACGTCCATAGGGCCCTACCGGGTATGATGGGATCGGCTGCGATGGTGGTGGCAATGATGTCACAGCAGGCTGTGACAATGCCCCGGTCAGTCCTGTAACTAGGTTACCCATTCCTGCTGGAATGTGGGGATGGGTCGGACGGACATTCGTGTGGTTTGCCTTGCACGTGGTGCCTTTCTCTCAATCCCGCCAAGACGTAGGGAACTGGCCCAAGTAGTCTCCAATGAATCCGACGAATCCTCTAGAGGTTCCGACTCCTCCATCTCCCAATCCACGCTAGATCGGGCATCATGTGCCCATAGGGGGCCGAAGGGTACCAGTTAGGGTCCCCATATTCTGGCCCAAGAGGGACATACTCCCTAATCTCATGGGACTGGGGGCGTCTTGAAGGTCTTGCACCCACGCCTGGTACGAACGTGGGTGGTGGGATGGTCTTCTAGTGATAATGCGGGGGAGGTACATCAGGTGAGTCACTGATGTATATGGTCTTTCCTTTGTTCTGGTTTCCTGCTATCTAATGAACAAACGGGTAAATTGCAACATGATAACTATATTTATAAAAAAAATCAGAAATTAAGATAGATATACAAAATATACGAAATACATTGAGTGAAATTAAGTGGTGTTATCTTTTCTTGAGTCATAGCCTAGGGGGGTTTATACTTATTTCCTTAAGTCCCTAGTGTGTGTGGTTAAAGCCTAGGTCTCTTATGGTAAGAACCTAATTCGCTGAAACCATTAGCTCTGATACCAATCTATCACACCCCGTTGACCGGGTCTGGCCGTGACCGACTGGTATTATCACAAAGCAACGAAAATAAATAAATCCATACTTAAACATTACACCATTTAAAATATCCATACATTAGATTGTTTAAATATCCGAATAAAATATATTAATTTAATCGTTCATAGATGATAAGGTGGATAGTGCGGTGGCTAAGTCTCCAAGGGTCCATCTAAGAAGGCACCTATCCTTTTGGCACCTGTCAATTAAACTTCACTTGAAATACACACCCAAAATACGTCAACAAAATGTTGGTGAGCCCATGAGTTTAAGTCATGTAAGGCCCCGTTCTCGAGAACCCCACAGTTGGTCAATCACAACCTCATTTATATCAAAACATATTAAGATTTATTAAGTAAATAAAATATTACAGCGGAATAATTCATCAAAAACCATTTCATGCTTTAATAAATACATTTGCCAAGTAATACATCATCATTTAAAAGATTACAAAATATCACTTAGTTGTATTACAAAACAACATCATTATTATTGCATGAGATGGATGTCTGTCTTTGCCCACCAAGAAGCTTCACCCTCGTGCCATCCTCAGCAACTAGCTACCTTCCAACTGAAAATGCATAAAAAGTCAGCGTTCTAAGTGAGTTCTAGTTTCAAATAATAAAATACTTTACTTTTAGTGAAAACCTTTTCGTTCGTGATCACACAACATACATACATCTTGATAATATCATTATTATCTTTCAACATTCTTTTCATTCATTTCGCACATTTTGAACTTTCATTATTATCTTTCACTTTCATCTAGACCAATGTCATATGCTACACCCCAAACATTGTGCACGAAGCTGGTACTTGGCCGAAGTCTATAAATAGACCCCTAACATTGGGCACGAAGCTGACTCCAGTACCGGGGCAAGCGACAAGGGTCCCGTTTCGTACTTATTGGTCAATCACAAAGATTGACCCTTGTGTGCATCCTCATGGATTAGCTAAACCGCACACAGTTGAGCTAACAACCCCTTAATGAGTTGTGATCCTCCTTTCAGTTACTTGCAAGACTTTACATTCTTTCATTATGTTCCACTTCGTTAACAATGTCTTTCACTTTCATTATATAATACTTTATGTACAAGAGCATTAACACAACACGTAATGTCACGTAATAATAAGTAATAAGGAACATCAATAACAGGCCACATCATGCATAACATGAACAAACATAACCCACCAAAACATTCTAAAGCTTAACCATTAATTTCTATTTCTTGAATTTTTAGAAAATTCCTAAGGCAACATAGGCGCATGAGCACTATGTGGGCGCCTGGGCGCTATGCAGGTGCATGGATAGTTGGGCGCATGGGAACACTTGGGCGCATGGGGAAAAACTTAGGCGCATGGGCAAACTCTTAGGCACATGGGTACTATGCAGGCGCATGAGTACTATGCAGGCGCATGGGTACTTGGGCGCATGGGAAAACTTAAGCGCATGGGCAAACACAGGCGTATGGGCAAAGAAACTTAGGCGCATGGGAACTATGCAGATGCATGAGTATTATGCAGGCGCATGGGTACTTGGGCGCATGGGAAAACTTAGGCGCATGGGCAGTTTGGGCGCATGGGTACTATGCCGGTTCTAACTTATACTAATTCCAGTTCCCGATCATCATCCTAATGTATTCTTAGCCCAAATCTAGGATATTCAGCACTTAGAACAAGCATACAACCATAATATACAGTCAAAACATTCACAAACACACACACCCACATAAAGCAGGCATAACACACGGTTCAACATATTAGGAGTTGTAAAAATAATAATTTATATGCATTTCAGCCCCAAAACAAGTTTAAAATAGAAAAAAACCAGGGATCTAGAACTCACCTACAGCAGCCTTCGAGTAAAACTCCTCCAAACTCGAGAGCACTTGGAGTTCAAACACCTAAACACACTAAAAACACCCAACCAAACACAGAGAAACACATAAGACTCAGTCCACAAGCTTGTCAGCATACAACTTTTGTCTATCTTTTGCCGCCTTGATAAAGGCCTTGATCTTTCCAACTTTTTAGTCATAGCCTCGATCACTTCAACGCTCCCTAACTCCTTCTGTCCAATGTCACCCCCAACATACGGGCGTTCTACACTTCCTACCGTATAGCATCTCATATGGTGCATACCAATGCTGGCATGATAACTGTTGTTGTATGAGAATTCAGCTAATGGTAAGTGTTCGTCCCAACTTCCTCCAAAATCAATGACGCATACACGGAGCATATCCTCAAGCGTCTGTATAGTTCTCTCTTACTGACCATTCATCTGAGGATGATAAGCCGTACTGATGTGTAACCTCGTCCCCATCGCATCATGAAATCTCTTCCAAAACTTAGATGTAAACCGAGTGTCACGGTCAGACAAAATAGACACCAGTACACCATGACATGTCACAATCTCTTTGATGAACAGATCCGCCAACCTCTCAGATGAATATGTCTCGCGGATCGGTAGAAAGTGAGCACTCTTCGTCAAACGGTCAACTATCACCCATATAGCAGCGTACCCCCTTGCCATACGTGGTAACTTCGTAATGAAGTCCATGGTGATGTGCTCCCATTTCCACTCGGGTATATCCAAAGGTTGGATCTTCCCATATGGCTTCTAATGCTCAGCCTTCACTTGCAAGCAAGTAAGACACTTGCTCACATACTCCGCTACATCACGCTTCATACCCGACCACCAGTAATGTTTCTTCATATCATGATACATCTTTGTAGCATCGGGATTAATGGAGTATCGAGTCTTATGAGCTTCATCCATGATTTTCCCCTGTAGGTCTCCGTAAGGAGGGATCCATATCCGCCCGAAGTGGGTTCTAACTCCGAGAGTGTTTTCACCTAACTCCGTGACTAAACCTCTCATCCTTTTGGAGTTAAGGCACTCTTCTTTCAACTCCTCATCTTGGAACCCCTTGACGTGTGTCAAAACATCGGAGGTCATCACCAACTAGTAAGCTTTCACCCGGATTGGCTCGGGTCTCTCCTTTTGGCTAACGGCATCCACCACTAAGTTGGCCTTGCCCGGATGGTAGTGGATCTCACAATCATAATCCTTGATCAACTCTAACCACCTCCTTTGCCTCATATTGAGGTCCTTTTGCTCAAAGAAGTATTTCAAGCTCTTATGGTCAGTGAAGATAGTTCACTTCGTCCCGTACAAGTAGTGCCTCCAAATCTTCAATGCAAAGACCACAGCCGCTAGCTCTAAGTCATGAGTAGGGTAATTAGTCTCATGGATTTTCAACTGTCGGGAAGCATAGGCTACAACCCTTCCCCGTTGCATCAGCACGCAACCCAATCTTGAATAAGAAGCATCTGAATAGACCACCAAGTCTTCATTCCCTTCAGGTAACGTCAAGACAGGAGCCTGAGTCAATCTCGTCTTCAGCTCTTCAAAAGCACTCTCCTATTATAAACCCCATACAAACATCACATCCTTGCGGGTCAGCTTGGTCAATGGTGAGGCTTTCTTGGAAAAGTCTTGGATAAATCTTCTATAATAGCCCGCCAAACCCAAGAAACTGCGGATCTCGAATGGCGTCTTTGGAGTCTTCCATTGTATCACCGCCTCAACCTTTGCTGGGACTACCATGATCCCTTTAGAATTTACCACATGACCCAAAAACTGAACCTCGCGCAACCAGAAAGCGCACTTGGAGAACTTAGCATACAACATCTCTCTTCTAAGTGTCTCCAATACCTCACGAATGTGACCAGCATGCTCTACTTCGCTCTTCGAATAAATCAGGATATTATCGATAAACACAATCACTGATTTATCCAACATCGGTCGACACACCCGGTTCATCAAATCCATAAAGGCAGCTGGCGCGTTAGATAGACCAAAAGACATAACGAGAAACTCGTAGTGTCCATAACGCATGCGAAAAGCTATTTTGGGGATATCCTGCTCCTTCACCTTCAACTGATGCTAACCAGATCGGAGATCTATCCTCGAGAACCAACTAGCACCTTGGAGCGGATCAAACAAGTCATCAATTCTCGGTAACGGATACCGGTTCTTCACGATCAACTTGTTTAACTCACGGTAGTCGATGCACATTCTCATACTACCATCCTTCTTCTTTACAAACAAGACTGGAGCACCCCAGGGAGAGATACTCAGTCAAATGAACCCTTTGTCCAACAACTCTTGCAACTGAACCATCAGTTCCTTCATCTCAGATGGAGCCAATCGATACGCTGCCTTGGCAACAGGTTGAGCACCAAGTATCATCCTTCACAGTCCGGTGGCACACCTGGTAAATCATCTGGGAATACGTCTGGAAAGTCACACATAGCTGGTACGTCAGACAATTGTGGTACTGATGCATCCACATCCTTCACGCAGGCTAGGTAGGCACTACATCCATGTTTCATGCACTTCTCTGCCACCACCACAGAAATCACCTTCGAAACTGTAGTAACTCGATCACCGTAGATCGTCATCATACTCCTATCAAGCGTAGTTAATCAGATCATCTTCTTGTGACACACAATATTCGCCTCATAGGCTGCTAACTAATCCATCCCTAGAACCACATCGAATCCGCCTAGGGGCATCACGAATAATTTACCAGAGAACCTATGGCCTTCTAATTCTATGTCATAATTCTTTATCAGATCAGAAATCCTGGTAGACTTACCAATGGCAGTTTCTACATCGAAGGGCTCATCAATCTTTCTACTCCTAACAGGCAACTTAGCATAGAAGACAGCAGAAATAAAACTCTTACTAGCACCAGAATCAAATAGTAAAAAGGCACAAGTTTGGTTTACTAGGAACGTATCTGACACAACATCGGGGTCCATCCTAACCTCCTCCCGGGTCATCGTGAATGCTCTGTCTTTTGCTCTCTGCCCATCCTTCTCGGTCCACTTCTTTGCCCCAAAACTTTCAGCCCTCGGCCTCCTGCAATCTCTACTCATATGCATAGCCTCGCCACAATTGTAGCACCTCGTCACCCCACAATCCCTTGCCATATGACTGGGATTCCCATACTTGAAGTAGAGATTCAGTCCCCGCTTACACTCCCCTGAATGTTCCTTCCTGCACTTACCACAGTGCTTAGTCCCCGTACCTGCCGACACTACCCTCCGGTCATCCATCCTTGCCTTCTTGTTGCTCGGGGTAAAACCACCACGACCCAACTGCTTCCCATTCTAGTTCCTGACATCACCACCCTTCTTACTCACCTCTACCACTGCCTCCTCTCTCTCATCATACAACTTCCCTGCCAGATCAACCACCGACCTAAAAGTACTCGGCCAGGCGGCGATCATGTGCCTACGAATATCTGCCGGCAAACCCTAGATATACCTCTTGATCTTCCTTAACACCGACGTCACCTGATCCGGTACCAGCCTTGCCATCTCATTAAACTTAGTCGTGTATTGCTGGTGTGTCATAGTTCCCGCCTCCAGCTGTAAGAACTCTCTCTCAATCTTGTCAAGCTCCCTATGAGGACAAAACTCCTCGATCACCATCTTCTTCAGTTCACTCCACCTCATCCTCCCAACAGCCCTGCTGCCCTCGGCCTGGACAATATTGTCCCACCAGCATAAGGCTGAGTCCACAAATGAGTGGGTAGCAAACTTCACCTTTTGAACCTCTCGGCACTCACTGATATCGAGCACCGCCTCCATCTCCCTCACCCATTGGTGAGCAGCAGCAGCAGCAGCATTACCATTCCCATCAAAAGTTGGGGGCTTGTATCTTTGGAATGCCCCATAACTACACCCCTTAACCGTTTCCAGCACTGCTTCCTCCTCATCATCATCACTGGAGACAACCATCACAGTCTCTGGTTGCTCCCCTTCACCTAAACCTCTCTTCTCGCCCCCTCTCCCAACGGTCCTCCTCTCCTCCTTCTTTTTCTTTTCATCCTCCCTCACAGCACGAATAACCTCGGTCACCATGGACGGCAGGATCGTCTGCATGACCTGATGAACTTCCTCCACAACTACCTCTTTCACAGAGGCTCTCAACTTAGCACTCTCATCACCGCCTTCCTGGTGATGAAGCTCGAGCTCTGCAGGAGTCGTCTTAGCAGCCTTAGCCTTGTTCCCGATCACACGTGGCCTAGCACCACGACCAACCTGCACACCTCCTTGAGAAGCCTTCGGAGATCTACCACTCGCCATCCTCTAAACACTATAAGATTCAAACACCAACACGGTCATTCAAGGTATTAGCTTGGATTATGTCAAGTATAGTAAGTCCCTAATTACAGTGGCCAGTTGTGATTAACCACTTACTTTACCCTTCATCCCCCAAGCATTGCCTATCTTGACTACATCAGTATCCAAATCCACTAAGAGCACATAAATCAGATAGCACATGCACATAATACCGGTTAACCTTAAGAAAGTAAATTACCTGATGGCACGTAGCTACTTGGGCTGGCATCCCTCCATTCGGTCCCATTCTCAGTTTAAATTTAGGTTTTGAAAATATTTACCCATTTCTCATAAACTTTGGCTCTGATACCAACTTGTAAGGCCCCGTTCGTGGGAACCCCACAGTTAGTCAATCACAACCTCATTTATATCAAAACATATTAAGATTTATTAAATAAATAAAATACTACAGCGGAATAATTCATCAAAAACCATTTCATGCTTTAATAAATACATTTGCCAAGTAATACATCGTCGTTTAAAAGATTACAAAATATCACTTAGTTGTATTACAAAACAACATCATTATTATTGCATGAGTTGGACCCCAGTCTTTGCCCACCAAGTAGCTTCACTCTCTTGCAATCGTCAATAACAAGCTACCTGCCAACTGAAAATGCATAAAAAGTCAGCGTTGCTGAGTGAGTTCTAGTTCCAAATAATAAAATACTTTACCTTTAGTGAAAACCTTTTCCTTCATGATCACACAACATACATACATCTTGATAATATCATTATTATCTTTCAACATTCTTTTCATTCATTTCGCATGTTTCAAACTTTCATTATTATCTTTCACTTTCATCTAGACCAATGTCATATGCTACACCCCAAACATTATGCACGAAGCTGGTACTGGGACGAAGTCTATAAATAGACCCCTAACATTGTGCACGAAGCTGACTCCAGTACCGGGGCAAGCGACAAGAGTCCCGTTTCGTAATTATTGGTCAATCACAAAGATTGACCCCTGTGTGCATCCTCATGGGTTAGTTAAACCACACACAGTTGAGCTAACAACCCCTCAATAAGTTGTGAACCTCCTTTCAGTTGCTTGCAAGACTTTATAATACTTTACGTTCAAGAGCATTAACACACCATGTAAAGTCACGTAATAATACGTAATAAGGAACATCAATAACAGACCACAACATACATAACATGAACAAACATAACCCACCAAAACATTCCCGAGCTTAACTATTAATTTCTATTTCCCGAATTTTCAAAAAAATCCTAAGGCAAGTTAGGCGCATGAGCACTATGTGGGCGCCTGGGCACTATGTAGGCGCCTAGGCACTATGCAGGCGCACGGACAGTTGGAGGCATGGGAACACTTCGGCCATGGGGAAAAACTTAGGCGCATGGGCAAACACTTAGGCGTATGGGTACTATACAGGTGCATGAGTACTATGCAGGCGCATGGGTACTTGGGTACATGGAAAAACTTAGGCGCATGGGCAAACACAGGTGTATGGGCAAAAAAACATAGACGCATGGGAACTATGCAAGCGCATGTGTACTATGCAGGCGCATAGGTACTTGGGCGCATGGGAAGACTTAGGCGCATGGGCAGTTTGGGTGCATGGGTACTATGCCAGTTCTAACTTATACTAATTTTAGTTCCTGATCATCATCTTAACGTATTCTTAGCCCAAATCTAGCATATTCAGCACTTAGAACAAGCATACAACCACAATATACAGTCAAAACATTCACAAACACACACACCCACATAAAACAGGGGTAACACATGGTTCAACATACTGTGAGCTGTAAAAATAATAATTTATATGCATTTCAGCCCCAAAACAAGTTTAAAATAGAAAAAAACTAGGGATCTAGAACTCACCTACAGCAGCCTTCGAGTAAAACTCCTCCAAACTCGAGAGCACTTGGAGTTCAAACACCTAAAAACACCAAAAACACCCAACCAAACGCAGAGAAACACATATGACTCGGTCCACAAGCGGAAAATTCAGCTGAAACCGAACAAAATACACAAAAACTCACCTACAAGCCGATTCTTCTGCTTCTTCTCTCTAAAACCGATGGGAACTCTGTTCTTCTTTCTTTCTGCAGTCGAGTAGTTGGCGAGCAGGAGGAGTGGGCGGCCATGCCCACCTTTTAAACATAATAATAATAAAGTTTGCCTCTTGCATAACTTTAGCCCCTTAACTTGGGTTATTTCACATTTCTTTCTTTATACTTCTCTTTTCTTTTCTTTTTTTTTCTCTTTTTTTTTTGAAATTTCTTGGTGTTACAAGACACGTTACCAATCATGACAGATATAATATTCAACAAATTTGATGATGACAACAACCAATATAATTACCATGATGCACTATAGAATGTATCACAATCAAACCAGACCCGGACTTTCCCGCCCGAGTACTAAAATATCCCCTAACCCGTTACTACTAGATGGATTGGGTCTGAATGTACCCTGCTAAGCATGGTTAAATAGCAATAATTTATGACACAATGATTATAGAATCTCAATGGGGGGTTTCCCTACATAAAGGGCCCATTGTGTAAGGGATTCCCCAAATAGTACTATCCACAAATCATGCGGCTCCTAATGGAGTAAATGATTGTGTTGCGTTCGGGGACAAGAGCAGGTAGTATTGCACCACAGTTTTATGATAACAAATGAGTATGTATTTCACCCCAAAAGTTTTAAAGTAAAAAGGGGGTTCATGAGACTCACTTGTGGTTGATCACGTGGTTGTCTGTAAGGTTTGGATGCTACCAACCGTGAGGGTTCCTAAGTTTATTCCAAATGAATGGGTACTATTTTTAAGGAATCAATTAAGCCCAACCCTCCTGTTTTGTATTTGCCTTATTTGGTTTGGTGTTTTATGTTACACATGTGTAATCTTATTTTAGGTGTTTGAGTTTTCAAGTCCATAACTTGCGTTTTGCTTAAGTTTGGGTCAATACATTATAGTTTCAGATTATAATTGTTCATATGAGTGTGAAATGGTTTCAAAACAGTAAGGTTTCAATAATTGGCAAGTTTGGTCCTTTAACTTTGCTAGATTTACATTTTTGACCCTAAAGTTTGGGATTTTTGCACTATAATTACTTATAATGGTTTTTATAGTTTTTAGTAGATTAGGCTACTGTAATAAGTTGTTCTTTATATTATATGATCTTTCTTAACGGTTTCAAGAGCTTGTTTTCGGTTTAAGTGTTTTATGAAGTTACCTTTAAATACTTTCTGATTTGAGGTCATTGGATAGCCCAAATAGGGGTTTTGCATTAAATATAACTTGTTTAAATAATAATTAGTCTCTAGAGGGTAAATGGTATGGCTCTAGGATTTGATGAGTTACTTGTCGTGTTCTTAAACGTATACCGTATCGCGGTTCGGGTATGTTGGTAATGTGAGGTTAATCCTTGGTTTTTATATTTAATTTTAATTTTTTGATTAATTTATAAATTATATTCTACTGGAAAATCATTAATTTCAAAAGATTAGGTGTTATTTTTATATTTTATGATTTTTCCCTATTATTTAACCGGTAGTTATTTAATATATAATGCTAAATTTTTGTAAAACTTTTTATAATATTCTAAAACTTGTAAATAATTAGTTTCTAATTTGTCTTAGTCTTTACAAAACTATTAGTTACTGGAAATTTGGGTCTTTAACTTGTTGTGTCAGTTTTGGAGTTTAAACGTTAACGGTTTGGGTTTTTAATGGGTTTTCGGGTTTGGGTTATATTTGGTCAACTTTTTATCTTATAAGACTTTATTATAATTACTAATACTTATATGTTGTAGATTTCTAACTAATATTGCCCTTAAGTTTGTTTTTAATAAATTTTCTTTATTTTAAAGTGAATATCATTAGTATTTTTGTTTACCAATAAAACAAATTCTAAAAATTATGTAATTTAATTTCTAGGCTTTTATTAATATTATAAGCATACTGGAATTTTTATATAAAACAATTTCATAGTTTTACCATTTTCGTTACTTAGCCCGGTTAGTCTCATTAAGTGTCCGTTAAGTCCCGATTTCTCTACATTAAGCCCCTTTAACTCGGTTTTTCCCATTCCGAAAAGCCTTACACGTTATATAATATGTATCTAACCCCATATTTCAGTAGTTTAGAATCCCCAACTAGATTTCTAGAATTATTACAAGAATTTGTGCATTTTTATACTTTACCTTATTTATAAAATACAAATGACCATTCTATAGTTTATAAACTTTTATTCTTAGGTTAATGTGAGTAAGTTTATCTTCCATAAATATTTAAATTATAATTTATGCATTAGATTATATACTTGCGTATTTTGTGAAAAACGGGTTTTTCGGGTAGACTAGTTTTATTAAAACCGGGTTTGTGACCAAGGAGAGTTGTAAGAACGCTTTTGTTATCATTTAACTACTGTAAAATATAGTGTTTTAAGGGTTCATAAGAATTTGGTGTGACAACCCTAAAAATTAAGGTTAGAAATTTTAATGCTGAGGTTCTATAAGAATTAGAAATCTCATGCAACTATGCATATTTCTAAAGTTACCTTATGTGATTTAAGTTTGTGATTATATATATGTGCTAACATGTATAAATATATGTGTGCATATTGCATAAATATTATTTGTATGCATGATTCTTTTTCATATGAATATGCATCTACATTATAATCTTGGTAAGATATTTGGATACTAAGCTATGTGATTTGATAATAGTTATATGTATTATATACTTAAATAATGATCTAAAGTTACTACAAAAATAAACATTAACCTTCTAAAATAATAACTAACCTAAGACTAATATTTATTTATGTTAACCTTAGACCAAATAATATCATCACCAACATCATTGGTATGACAATAATCTTCACCTAAGATTTACACACATTATGCATGACACTTAACTCACCAAAATTTCATGAAGATACCTAACTACATCATACTTAATGACACCTACGGCCACTAACCCCATCATCACCTTAATCCTTAATCTAAAACACTAGAATAATTAACCTTAATCACCCTTGCACTACCCTTGGCCGATCCATGCTTTTTCACCACCTTGAAGGACACTAATCACCTTCTTAGAATACCACATAAACCACCATTATTACTAAGTGATAGGTGGCATACTCTTGTGCCTTCGGCCGACCCCTTCATGATTACCAAAGACACTAAGCTTGCCTCCTATAATAACACTTCATCAATAAACATCATTACTAAGTAACAAGGTGGCAAACCCTCGGTTAACCGTGTGTGAACCGCCACCACCACTTACACCTCAACACTTTCAATCTCTCAGCTATAAGAACTTCCAAAAGCAATGCAAAAACTTTCCCTTCTTACACCATCAAAGCCTAACATATTTCTTCAAAGTTCTATCAAAACACAACATATAAACCACCATAAACACCTTGAAGCTCTCGGTTTTATCTCATCAAAGGTATCAAGTCTTAAACATTGGAAGATATCTCAAGAACAAGGACCTTGGAATCAAGAAAGCTAGAAGTCAACTTCTAATCATCTTCAGCTTTTTCTTTTAATCCAATTACAAGATTTTAATTCCTAAAAACTATCTTGAAACAAGAGGTTACACATGTGTTATACATACATATGTAACTAGCTTGATATATATAAACATCAAAACTATTCCCAAAACATCTTTAACATCTGATTTTCATCAAATACAGTAATAAAGAGTTCTAAAATTGAAAATTTAAAGAGACTTATGATAATCAAGATTTTTTTTGAAATAAAGATTGATTCTTGAAATATTAAGTAAAATGAGTTAAATAATTAAATAACTTTAATTGTGAGAATAAAAATTAAAAATCAATCAGAAAATACTAAACATAATAATCTGGAATTTTTGGGAATTTATTATTTGATGTATGAATTTATATGGTTTATACCATGAAATAAGAGAAAAATGTCTAACAAAAGATTTAAAGGTAATAAAAATCTGGAAAAATTTTATAATAATCTGTACATTAAATTAGATTTTTAGATTGAATTTCATGAATTAATTTGTTAAAATAATAAAGTTATGTATTTTTGAAAATATAATCTGAAGAAAATCGGACTAAATATTTAAACAGTGTGAAATCTCATGAAAAATTTATGAGAGACTTTAAATATTGTTTATAACCTTCTGTCAAAATTTCGATATTTTTAGAGGTCTGTAACCCATTCTGCTGTTTTATGAAAATATTATAAATTCTAGAAAAATGATTTTTAAAGATTATTTGCTGAAATTATTTGTATGATAATCTGAAATTTAGATCTTACCTTTGGTAAATTTTGATGAAATTTTGATTGGTTGTTATAAATTATGTCTTATTTGTTATAAATTGAAGTGCTGAAAATTTTAAAGAAATAAAATTATTAATTTCTAACTTATAAATTAATTTTTATAGGATATTGCTGGAATTAAGGTGAGTTTCATAGCTTCATTTTCACATCTATAATTTTTGGGGAAAAAGCATATTGTTTTTGGTTTGATGCAAATTTCAAATAAGATATTTTTGAGATATACTGTCGTTATGCCGTAAGTTGCAACCATTAATTCGGATGAGCAACCGTCTGATAATATAGGTAGCGCTACTTAGGAAATATTTCCTGCACCAACAGGATGAGTGTTGTGATGCTATATTATCTGATTTTGTGATTTGTATTTGTGACAGTTATAAATCACCTGGCATGTAAGTAGGTTTGGTTGTAGTCTTATTTATGTTGCATCAATATATATTTTGTGAGTCCTTAAACCTATGTTCTCACCAACATTATGTTGACAGTTTTGAGTATGTTTTTTCAGGTAATCAGAATAACTAACAGTGTTATACTTTCATTTGATGTGTATAATGGTTGGTATGAAGCTATTGGAAAGATGTGTGTGAAAGTAGCCGTGAATCTGAATAATTTCAGCATATCAGTGGACGCGCATATCCACTATTACTGAAGATTAGAAGCGGTTACTGTTATTTTGTAATAGGGTTACAATAGATTTTGTAAAAGTCAATATGTTGACAAATTTTGTATATCTATACCCTGTATGTAACCCGATAATATCTATGAATGGATGACTTGATGCTATGTTTAAATACTTGTTATGATTATTTGTATCTGTAATCAATGCGTTTCGAAATGGTAAGTCACATCAAGCATTTCACGCTTCCGTCGGGATGTAACATTTGGGGTGTCTTGTGGTTTGTCGTGTCACCATCATGACGATACGCGATGTTTTGAGCGTTTTCGGGTTTTAACGAAATACCTTGAGGTGAAGGATGGGTGAGAGGAGTTCAAAGGTTTCTGTAGGATCTTGAAATAATAAGGATTAGCTGCCCAAGATGGCATATTAGATCAGGTTCTAGAATACGCGAAATATAAGATAAAAGTATGACATGGTGTAGGGGTGTGTGTGTGTGTGTGATTACCTTAACTTTGTGAGGTTGATGGTGTTGCTCTTGTGGGTCGACTATGGCTTCAAGGAGGCTGGATCTTCAATATTCTTGAATGTGCAAGAGAGTGTTTAGAGGGTTGAGTGGATGAATTTGAAGTGTGAATGGAGTGTGGGTGTGGGACTTCAACCGAAATAGAGGAAAGAAGTGAGATTGGGACTATCAAATCTTGGTTTACTCAAGATATGATTGATATTTTTAGAGATATGGTCACCTTTACAAGTTACTAGGTTTTTAGGTGATACCTCCATGCATTGAGTGTTTGGGTGGTGATTTGACCAAGCATGGATTTAGTATTTTCATAAAAATATTTTATTTTATTAATATTATTATTATCATTATTATTATTTTATTATTATTATTATTATTATATTATTATTATTATTATTATTATTATTATTATTATTATTATATTATTATTTTATTAAGATAACCATGTGTATGATGGTATGTGTGCGTGTGTGTCGACTTATATATTTATATGTGCGTATATATGTCAGGATCAGCGATCTAAGTTTGATCAATTAGATTGAATCGCAGCGGAATTAGAACAAGAATTAGACAAATATTGCAAGAACACAATAGATATTCAATGAACAGTACACGGTTATAGAGAAAGAGGGTTTTCTTCAAAATGGATAATATCATTCATGCACAATGCTTCGGTGTGGCGGCTGCTAAGCTTTTCTAAGTTTGCTATAGCTGCTCGTCCAATCTTACAATTAGGTCAACATTCCTTATATAAAGGAATGTGACGTCTGCTGATGTCACTTGATAGTGACATCTAACAGAATTATTACAAACAACTGAAAGTAAACTACTGAGAATGTTCACAACAACTGAGAACATCTCAGAGTATGCTAAGTACAAGAAACTAAAACTACTGAAACTACAAGTACTGATTACAAGAAACATAAAACTACTGAAAGGAAACCATCACAACTACTGAAGAGGTCTTCTTCAGCTGTTGTGACAACATCTGAAACTTGGTCTTCAGTCTTTGTCTTCAGCTCTTTCACTTCAGACTTTGTCTTCAGCTCTTTCACTTCAGACTTTGTCTTCAGCTCTTTCACTTCAGACTTTGTCTTCAGCTCTTTCACTTCAGACTTTGTCTTCAGACCTTGTTATCAGTTGATGTCTTCAGCTGTTGCAGACTACTTCAGTTGTTGTAATGTCTGTGGGACTTAAAGGTTTTTCTGATCAGGCTCATTGGTTCTTTTGGTCCAACAAACTCCCCCTGAACCAATGCAGCCAAAACCTTTAAGCTTATTGAGGTCCCACTTATTCTTGGCAGAAATACTCTCTTGATCAGCTTCAGAGATATCGGATAAGCACAGGCCAGGGAACAGGTTTCAGTAGATGTGAATGTCAAAGGATGGAAGGGAACTCTGTCTTGGGGAACTGGACACAGAGCTGTTATCCCAACCATGAAACCTACTTCCCATTGATGAGTCTATAAGACTCTCTGACGTAGGCCTCAAGGAGAACAACTTGTTCCTCCTTAGTGAGTTCTTCTGCTTCTCCTTCGAAGAAGAACTCTGGGCCATAGTACTCTGATAGGTACTTTACCGTCTTTCCATTTTTCAACTCAACAGTTGTTATCTCTCTGTAAGCAAATTCATCTGGGTGAGTCCCTTCTAATAACAACTGGAGTTCATTTTTCTTGATCTCTTCAAGCCTCTTGTATAACAACCCCTTCTTGACCATTTTGTTCTCCATTAGAGTTTGAGGGGTCATCTTTGACTTGTAGGCTCTCTTGAAGTCTTCAAGTATCTCCCAGGGTGAGACTACAATGGCCAACATAATAACAGCATCTATGGTCTTTCTCACTTGGCCATTGTATCTACTTGGTATGGATTTCTTATGAATTCTAGAACTAACCCTGGGGTCTGGCCAAATCCTTACTCTCTCCTTTTGATATTGAAAGGTATACCTGAGAGCATACAGCCTTTGAGCGTGTTTCTTCATGGCTTGTATAGATGATGACTGAGGAAACTCTTTGTCAACCATCTTCAAAAGTTGCTCATCGTGCTGTTTCTGCTGTTCTTCTTCTTCAATCTTAACTTTCACCATTTGCCTCTGAAAGTCTGGTGTGATCATTTGTTGACTTCTGGGCTCAGGTATTTTTAGAACAGCAGAGATTGGCAGACTGTCTTCTTCATCATCTTCTTCTTCTTCTTCCATCCTCAACACCCTTCTCCTCCTTCTGGGTGCATCCTTGGATGTGGTTTGAGGTGGTTTTTGGGGTAAGGGAGTTGGTTTTGAAGGTTGAGTTGGTTTAAGTTTAGGTTTAGGGATTGGTTTGGAGAGTTGTGGGGTTGGTTGTTTTTGAGTGGGAGTTTGGGAAGGCTGATCTAGCATTTTTGTGGTAAGTTTGGCTTTGGAAAGCTTGGCCATATCAGTTCTCTTCCCAGCACCTGCTTCATCTAAGGCTTCGATAATCAACCCCTTATTGAATGCTTCAGAAGCACAGATTCTGGTGGTTATTGCCAGAATACTGTCTCTGGTCCATGATTTAATCTCAATTAATGATCTTCCCAAGTATTTTGCAATAAACCTGATCATTATCTCCAACCTCTCCCTTTCCATCACACTGTAACTGGCCCATCTCTCTTGTATCTCTTTAATCTCCAGCCTTCTGATCTCAGTGTCTAAGTAGCTGTATCAAAACCCTGTCTGAAGAGTTGGTCTATTATTTTGTCCATTGATCTGCTGTGAGCTTCATCAGCTTCTTTAACCAGATCATCCAATGATTTCTCTTCATCAGGCTTTTGAGTTTCAGCACTTTTCTTTCTCTTGTATGTGATCAGCTGTTTTTCCTTTTCTAACTCCTTTTCTTTCTCTTGTTGTTTCTCATCTTCCACTCTCTTTCTCTTTCTTTCTTTCACTGCCTTAGACTCCCCCTTTTTGGGTGCATTGGGTTCAGGGGTTTGAATGGCAGAAAGCTTCTTTTGCACAGCATCATCAACAAGTGTTTGTAGATTTGAGGAGATCCTCTCATCAATGGCTTTATGCACAATCTCATTGATGATGGGAGTGATGAGAGGTAAGGAATGTTGAAAAGTAGCAACCATCTGCTCAGAGGGGTTCTGTCCCTGAGAGGTGGTGCCAAAAGCAGTGGCTGGTGGCTCAGTTGAGTGTAGTGGCTGAGTGTTTGGTGAACCTTCAGATGAAGGTGCCATCTGTGGGTTTATTGGGGCAGATGGACTTTGATCCTGAGACATTTTGGCAAGCAGTTCTTTGAGTCTGCTCACCTCAGCCTCAAGGATTGTGTTATGGGCTAAGACATCATAGAAAAAGCCCAGGTCATCATCAGTCTTTGCTGAATCACCTGACCTCCTGATTGAATCAGGATGTACATGCCCTGAGTGTAGATCAGTTGTAGCATGTGCCCCTTGTTCTTGGTTCTGGGGACTTCCTGCCTCAGGACTGAGTCCTTCATCGGCAGTTGCCTCTGGTGAGGTCTTAGAGATGTTACCAACTGCATCCTGTTCATTTGCTGAATCAGTAGAAGTGGCAGCCTCACCAGATGTTCTAACCTCCTCCTCTACACGGGGAGATTGAACATTATAACCCCTGTGCTGTGGGTTATCAGCAGCATTTTGGTCCTCTTCCTCAGCTGTTGAGGTTCTCCCCATTGTAATTGGTTTCTGGGGAGGAGGAGAGGAATGCAGCTGACTCAGCACTTGTGCAACTATAATGGTTGGGCTTTGAGGGGCGGTTGCATTTGGAGATAGGTTTGAAGCAGATTGCACCCGGGGTGACTGGTGCTCTTCAATGGTAACCTTCTCAATTGAGATAGGTTCCAGCATTGTGGTATCCCCAATTATGGTTGCATCAGGATCCTGTTGAGAGGATGCCTGAGCGGCTAGGGCTGGTGGAGTCTTTGACACTACTGGGGGGTTAGAACCAGTAAGTGTTTCCTGTATTGGTGTTACAGGGGCATCCTCAGGGGACTCATCTCCCTGAGTAGCCTTTTTGGGCTTTTTGGTGTTGGTTTGGTGGGGACTTTGGATCTGGAAGTGGAGGCTGTGGGTTCCCGCTGCTTGGGTTTTAGCAGCCGGGCAGCCCCTTTCATTGTAGGGTCAGAGTTGTGCCTGGAGTATACTTCAGGCAATACAGCCGGAGCAGGGACTCCAAGGCCAACAAGGCCGTCTGATTTTAGCTGATTTAAAATTATGGCCATGAGAAACCTGGGATATAATATCCATCTGTTTGCCACAGGTTTCAAAGCCAGATCCTTTAGTTCCATGAAAACTATCTCAGAAAAATTTAGATTTTGTCGTTCAAAGATAGAGTATAATACCTGTTGCCATCGGGAGGACATCTGATCCCATGAGGAGGTTTTTGGTGCAAGGCAGACATTCACCATGTGGAATATAAGACGTTCAGCATCATGGAAGTGCTTCTTCAGAATGGTGGTAGCACTTAAGTCTCCTTCATACCCGTTATTGATGAAAGACATATCAGTTGTGCCTTTCGGGTATTCTGTGACACAGGTGGCATCATGTAGATTTAGGGTTTGTCGAATGATGTCTGGAGTGATGACCACCTGTTTCTGGTTAACCAACGACTGGAGAGTGATTTGGCGATCATTCTCACCAGTTTGCACAGAGACGTTGGTCCAGAATTGGCTTAGGGAATCGGGGTATATGGTAGGATTCAGAAGAAAAGCGGTTCGGTACTGGGAATCTACCATAAGATCGATGGCATTATCAAATTTGTTCCAAAAGGCCGATTTCGAGAGGTAGGCAACACAGTTGTGTCTGGGTTTGAGTTTCATGGTCGCCATTGTTGAGAGAGTGAAGGATATGAAACGGCTAATGAAACGTTTGAAATTAGGTTTAGGTATTTATAGGGTAAGAAAAGGCTGATATAAAACGACTGAAAGTGTTGGTGCTGTCATCAGTTGTTTGAAAACAACTGAAGACCTGGTTTTAACTTTCAGAAGTTGTAACAACTGAAGACTTGGTATTAGTCATCAGTAGTTGTGAAACTACTGAAGACATGGTTTTGGCTTCAGTTGTATGAAGTGAAACAGCAGTTGTAGAAACAACTGAAGAGAAAAGTTTCTCATCAGCTGTTGTCGTCAATTCTTAGCTCATCAGCTGTTTCATTCTGACCTCAACACTTATCAGACTTTTGTCTGATTTTCAGATGTTTCATTGGTCATCAGTACTTATCTGTTATACTGACATCAGTAGTTGTAACTACATCAGTAGTTGTAACCACATCAGTTCTTTTCAACAGATAGAGTACTTCAGTACTTTTAAGTAATTTAGTCTTCAGTAGTTATGAAAACTACTGAGGATAAAAGAACTTATCAGTACTTATTTGTGACAATAGTATACGAATGCTCATCAGTACTTGTTGACTGAGATCATCAGTAGTTGTCACTTATTCTAGCTGCAGCATACCAAGCCTTAACACTAGGTTTTGGAAAGTTGAACTGTCCAAAGGCTTAGTAAATATGTCTGCAAGCTCATCAGCACTAGGAACAAACTTTGGATCAATCAGACCTTTTTCAAAACAATCCCTAATAAAATGGTGTCTGATCTCAATATGTTTGGTCCTAGAGTGCTGGACTGGATTCTTGACAATACAAAGAGCTGAAGCACTATCCATTAGTAATGGAGTCTTAGTCTCTGTAATGCCATAATCCAATAATTGATTCTGAAGCCAGAGTACCTGAGATGTACAACTTGCAGCAGCAATGTACTCGGCTTCAGCAGTGGATGTAGCAACAGATGTTTGTTTCTTACTCTGCCAAGAAACCAAACAGTTGCCTAGGAATTGACATCCACCAGAAGTTGATTTTCTAGTTAATTTACACCCTGCATAGTCACTATCAGAAAAAGCAACTAATTTGCAAGAGTGCCCAGTGGAATACCAAAGACCTAGAGATTGAGTACCTTGCAGATATCTAAAGATCCTCTTGACTGCAATCAAATGAGACTCTTTAGGAGCAGCCTGAAATCTAGCACAAACACAAGTTGCAAACATAATATCTGGTCTAGAAGCTGTTAAGTACATCAAGGACCCAATCATACATCTGTAAAGTGTTTCATCAACAGCTTTACCTTTCTGATCTGCATCCAGTTGTGTGGTGCTGCACATGGGAGTAGAACAGGGCTTACAGTTTTGTAAATCAAACTTTTCCAAAAGACTCTTTGTGTATTTTGACTGATGAATGAAAGTTCCATCAGCCTTTTGTTTGATTTGCAAACCTAGAAAGAACTGTAATTCTCCCATGGCACTCATTTCGAATTTTTGTTGCATCAACTTTGTAAATGCATCACACAACTGTGGATCAGAGGATGCAAAAATAATATCATCAACATAAATTTGAACAAGGAGCTTATGCTGACCCACTTTCTTAATGAACAAAGTTTTATCTATGGAGCCTCTAGTGAAATTATTCTGAAGAAGAAAATTTGACAGTGTTTCATACCAGGCTCTAGGAGCTTGTTTCAACCCATAAAGAGCCTTATCAAGTTTATACACCCAATCAGGATGTTTATTATCCTCAAAACCTGGTGGTTGACACACATAAACCTCTTCTTTTATTTTACCATATAAAAATGCACTTTTGACATCCATTTGAAAAACTTTAAGATTGTGGAATGCAGCATAGGCTAAGAACAATCTAATTGCCTCCAGTCTGGCTACAGGGGCAAAGGTTTCATCATAATCGATACCTTCTTCTTGTGAAAACCCCTGGACAACCAGTCTGGCCTTGTTCTTGACAATTTGCCCATTTTCATCTGTTTTATTCCTAAACACCCATTTAGTGCCTATTGCACACTTACCTGGGGGTAGAGGAACCAGTTCCCACACTTGCTGCTTTTTGAACTGAAGAAGCTCAAGCTGCATGGCATCAACCCATCCATTGTCTCTTAATGCAATATGATAGTTCTTTGGCTCTTGCTGACTGATGAAGAGAGCATAGAAGCAGAAGTTGGACAATTGACTTCTAGTTGAGACACCAGCATTGATATCACCAATGATTTGAGACATTGGGTGATTCTTCAGCTCTTGGTACACTATGAGATCTGTGCAAGTGTTTGTAGCACGCTCAGCAGCAACAGATGTTGATCCAGATTCTTGAAACCAAGTATTAGATGGCAAGTCAAATGAAGTAGAGGATTCAAAAATCTCATCAGCATTTGTTGTGGATGGTGCTACTGAAGCTACAGGAACATCAAGTTTAGTAGACTCAGGCAGTTGATCACTAAACTTGAATAGGTGAGTACTGGGATCATCATCAACATCAGTACCACCAGATGGATGACTAGCTGCAGAAGGTGATGAATTCACATGATCTGCAACAGCTGGAGGCTGATAAGGAACATATTGCAGTATGTCCAGATCAAACAACTCCACAGGGTTTTGTGGAATTTTGTCCTTAGGGGATTCATTGAACTTCACATGCAAGGTTTCTTCAACCATCTTTGTTCTGCAGTTGAACACTCTGTAAGCCTTGCAAGTGGATGAATACCCAACAAAATACCCTGCATCCACCTTAGAATCAAACTTTTGGAGTTGATCCTTTGTGTTGAGAATGTAACAAGGACACCCAAATGCTCTGAAGAATGAAATTAGAGGAGCCAAATGATGTAGAACTTCATAAGGAGTCTTCATCAACCTCTGATTCACTAAAGCTCTATTTTGCACATAGCATGCTGTGTTGACAGCTTCAGCCCAAAAGGTCAGTGGCAAACCAGAGTCAGCCAACATGGACCTTGCAGCTTCAATTAGGGTCCTGTTCTTTCTCTCCACTACTCCATTTTGTTCTGGAGTCCTTGGGATGCTATACTGCCTCTTGATTCCTTTTGAAAGGTAGAAATCATCAAGTGTATGGTTTCTAAATTCAGTTCCATTATCACTTCTTATACACTTGACTGATAGGGAATACTGCTTCTCAACATACAACACAAAGTTAATAATTGTCTGAGCAGCCTCATCCTTTGAATGCAAGAAGAAGGTCCATACAAATCTGGAGTAATCATCCACAATTACCAGACAGTATTTCTTCTTTGCCATGCTCATTACTCTCACAGGACCAAAGAGATCCATGTGCAGTAATTGCAAGCAGGCAGTGGACTTTGGTTCTTCTATAGGAGGGAATGAAACTTTGTGTTGTTTTCCTTTTAAACAAGCAGTGCAGGTTTCATCACAGTGGAACTCCTTTATTGGTAGACCTCTCACTAAACTATTGTGGATCAGCTGATTCATGTTTTTGAGATTAACATGACCCAGCCTTCTATGCCACAGTTTAGATTCCTGAGGAGAGGCCTTGGAGAACAGGCAAGGATGACCTTTTAAATCAATCTTCTTTGACAAATCCAAGGCATATACTCTTCCTATCCTGTTGGCCTTCAGGAGAGTATGTTCATCCAATACCTTGTCAATCAGCCTCAGAACTTTGGAAGACAGAATCCGGCAGTTCTGGCTTGTGAAAAGTGCAACATGCCCTTTATCACACATCTGACTGACACTCAGTAGATTATACTTGAGATTCTCCACATGGTTAACATCATCAAATCTGATTTCTCCATTTGACACAAATCCTTTCCCGATGATGTAACCTTAGCATCATTTCCAAATGAGACAAATCCCTTCTTTCCTTGAGAGTAGTCATTAAGAAGAGAACTGCTCCCAGTCATATGCATAGATCCTCCACTGTCTACATACCAGATGCTTCTTTGGCATGCTGAAGAACCCTGCATTTATCATAAGAAACTAGTTAGCTTTAGAGACCCAAACCTTTTTGGTTTTGGGTCTGTTTTCATCAACAGATTTAACCATAACTTGTTTCTCATGATTAACAGCTGATGAAGGTGGAGATGGTGCTGAAATGGATTTCTTAGATTTGGGCTTGGATTTCCTTTTCAGTGGTTTGATCACAGGTGCATCTAGTTGGTTAACTCTCCCCAACAAATGCTGAACCATCATAACAAGTTGTGTCTGATTTGTTGCTAAAGCCTTCAGCTCATTTGACACATCAGTACTTGTTTTTGATGAGTTCCTGTGACCCACCATTTCCTCCTTCTTGAAATTCACAGACTTAGTCTGATGTTTATCATGAGGAACACTATCAGCTGTTTTCTGATAAACCCCATCCTTCTTTTTGGATGTTGGCGAGGCCTTGGGTTTATCAGTTTGAGATGACTGTGGTACAAACTTGGTCTCAAACTCATTTTTCATTTTATTAATCTCTTCTTTAATGAGCTTATCTCTGTTGAGTTTGGAACCCTTTTTGTACCAGCATTCATCAGATAGATGATTGAATTTACCACATATTTCACATGGCTTATTCTTCATCTTGGATTGATCAACTGCTGAAGTGGAAACTACTGAAGGTGTGATCTTCAGTACTTTCCTCCTTTCAGTACTTGTGTTAAGTACTGAAGGATCGGTAACAACTGAAGACTTGTTCTTCAGCTGTTCTCTATCCGTCCTGAAAGACCGTATGATAGATTCCTCAGCAGTTGTTAATCCTTTTATTTCAGCAGATTTGAAATGCTTTTCAGATGTTGTGACTTGCCCTTCAGTACTTGGAGTACTTTGAGGGACAACATCTGAATTGCTCAGCTTCATGTGTTTATCAGCATTTAAACCATCAGGCAATTGATTTGCTGAGATCTTAACACTGACTTCATCCTCTAATTTTGACAATTTTGTATTATCATTTGAGGATGAATCACATGATGATGTGGTTTGGAAATTACTTTCACCTTCAGATTTTACTATTGATTTTGAAGTAAAATCAGTAGGTGGTGCAGTATGATTGTAACCTATTCCAAACTTCACATTTGAAGCTGTTTGCTTGCTGAGAAGCATTTCAAATCCCTTGCAGGATGTTACCCAGCGGTCACACTCAACTTGGGTATCTGCAAGTGTCTCTTTGAGACTTCTGTGGTTCTCAAGTATGACCTCTACCTTAGCCTTTTCATCATTAAGTTGGCATTTAAGCTTGTAAATCTCATCATCTTTGTCATTAAGAACAGACTCATACTCAGCTTTTCTTTTGGAAATAGTTTTCTCAAGCTCAAGATTTTGATTGATTAAAGCTACATTTGCCTCTCTAATAGAGACAAAGGCAGCTATGCATGATTCAGAACATAACTTGGCTTTAGCCTCAGAAGATACCTGGGTTACCTGTGAAGATGATGCATCGGAGCAGGAACCCTCAGTAGACTCCAGGGCCATGAGAGCAAGATTCCCAAAAGGATGTTCACCACCATGTTGACCAGCACCAGCAAATAATTGCTCATTGAAACCAGAAAGATCATCTGGTGAGCTGCTCCAGTCAACAACTCCTGGTGTGAAGAAGCTGTGATGAGGTTGAGATTGTGATGGAGATGGTTGAGGCTCAGGTAGGGCTTGAGGTTGTTGTGCTATAGGAACTTGAACTGGATTTGGCTGTGGCATGTAATAGCAGGGATATGGATATGGCATTGGACCCTGAGGGACAAAATATGCAGGAGATTGAGGTTGTGAGTGATGACCAGAACTAGCAGGATGTTGCCCTTTGTTTTGTGAACTATTGCTTGGAAAGGTCACAAAGGGTGCAGAGGAGTTAGATCCAGTTGATCTACACTCTCTTGCAAAGTGCCCAAGCCTGTGGCATTTGTGACACCTCAACTTACTCTTGTCAAAACCAACTTTGGTTTTGCCAGAGAGTCCTGGAAATTTCCTACCAGTTCTCTTGTAGAACTTTTGAGATCTGATATTGATCAAGGCCATTTGGCTCAAAATATCCATCTCTTCTAAATCATCATCAGCAATACCCATCAAATCATCCATGATAAAGCATAAATTATCACTATTACACCCAGAATGACTGTCAACACCAACAAATGCATGATCAGAACTGTTTGAAGAGAAATCTATATGCTCATCATAATGGCTTTCTGATCCAGCATATTCTGACTCATGACCGACCAAGGCAGTGTTCCCTGGTACAAAGTCATCAGTGAGCTTTCCTGATGATGCCAGTTTCCTTTTCTGCTCTATCTCTCTTTCAAATGTAAGCAGTTTCCCATGGAGTTGGGTGAGAGATAGGCTATCCAGATTTGCACTGGAGCGTAGGACAATGGTGTATGTGTCCCATCTCTCAGGCAGTGATCTGAGGAATCTTTGTTCATCTGGCTGTTAGTATACTCATGCTTGACCATTTTCAGCTCAGAGATCAAGCAGGAGAAACGCTCAAACTGTTGAGTCAGTGTCTCACCCTTCCTATGAGAGAATGTCTCATATTGTTGGGCGAGGATTTCTCTGTTGTTTGCTAAGACCTCATCAGTTCCTCCGAATTGTTCCTTCAAAGCATTCCAGAGGTCATGAGCAGTTTCATGATGCATAAGCCCAGAATAGATTTCATTAGGCAGTGCCATGGCCAGAATTCCATGGGCTTTAGCATCAATCTCAAACAGTTTACGATCTTCATCTGAGTATTGCTCCTTCTTCTTCGGAACCATTTGGTTGGTCTCCGGATTGTTCACCATAGGCTTGTGTGGACCGTGAACCACAGATGTCCAACAACCTGAACTGTTAACAGACAGGTGATGGAGCATTCTTCGTTGCCATATGTTATACTCACTCCTAACCAGCATCGGAGGCTTGGTTGAGGAGCCAGTATTGTGAGGGTCATTAGAAGGAGTAGTCATTCTCAGATTCAAACCAATTAATCAAGTTTCAAAAGATTTAGCACAAAAACACAACAAACTCAATATGAACCAAGAAGAAACTCAAATTGACTAACCAGAAGCAGCAGAAGACCAATCTCTATAACCAATTCTTGCAAATATGCTAATTCGATCAAACTTTAGATATCGAAATAGCAGTTTCAATGATCAATTGTTAAACCGATCAATGATTAACCCGCTCTGATACCATTTGTCAGGATCAGCGATCTAAGTTTGATCAATTAGAGTTGAATCGCAGCGGAATTAGAACAAGAATTAGACAAATATGCAAGAACACAATAGATATTCAATGGAACAGTACACGGTTATAGAGAAAGAGGTTTTCTTCAAAATGGATAATATCATTCATGCACAATGCTTCGGTGTGGCGGCTGCTAAGCTTTTCTAAGTTTGCTATAGCTGCTCGTCCATCTTACAATTAGGTCAACATTCCTTATATAAAGGAATGTGACGTCTGCTGATGTCACTTGATAGTGACATCTAACAGAATTATTACAAAAACTGAAAGTAAACTACTGAGAATGTTCACAACAACTGAGAACATCTCAGAGTATGCTAAGTACAAGAAACTAAAACTACTGAAACTACAAGTACTGATTACAAGAAACATAAAACTACTGAAAGGAAACCATCACAACTACTGAAGAGGTCTTCTTTAGCTGTTATGACAACATCTGAAACTTGGTCTTCAGTCTTTGTCTTCAGCTCTTTCACTTCAGACTTTGTCTTCAGCTCTTTCACTTCAGACTTTGTCTTCAGCTCTTTCACTTCAGACTTTGTCTTCAGACCTTGTTATCAGTTGATGTCTTCAGCTGTTGCAGACTACTTCAGTTGTTGTAATGTCCGTGGGACTTAAAGGTTCTTCTGATCAGGCTCATTGGTTCTTTTGGTCCAACAATATATTTATATTCTGGTGTGTGTGTGTGTTGGCTTATATATCTATATATGTGTGTATATATATACGGGTGTGTGTGCACGTTGGGTGCATGCATATATGTATGTGCGTAGGCGTGTGTTGTAGGTATATGTGTATATATATAAGTATGTATGTATGTGTGAGGTATAAAAGTCAAAATAAATGTCGAAGCAAGTTTTCTTCAGAAGCACCAAATATCTTCCAAAGCTTAAGCTACTGGAATAAAATCTTCCAAAGCTTAGCCACTGAAACAAACTCTTTCGAAGCTTATCCATCGGTGCCCAAAACTTCCGAAGCTTAACCATTGAAACAAAATCTTTCGAAGCTTATCCATTGGTACCCAAAACTTCTGAAGCTTAATCATTGGAACAAAACCTTCCGGAGCTTATCCATCGGTGCCCAAAATTTCCGAAGCTTAACCATTGGAGCACAAAATCTTCCGAAGCTTATCCATCGGTGCCTAAAACTTCCAAAGCTTAACCATTGGAGCACAAAACTTCCGAAGCTTATGTTTACCATCAGAAGTATTAGTTTGAGTGTCGTGATGTGCATAGTTAGCAAAGGTTAGGGGTCTAAAGTGTATAATTCCATATGTTCTTAAAACTTATTTGTTCATCAGTATCACCTAATATTATTTTATAATTTACAAAGTTATGTTCATTATGTTTTGTTGATACACTTAAGTTGTTATTATACGTTATGCATTCGTTTGATTGTTTTTGTTCAGATGAGCCGATGTTAACGGTTTAGAAGTTTTAATGTTCATTAATTTATTAACCAGGGTTTATTCTTATAACTTTCGTCTTCTAAGCTATCGGGCCCGAGGCCCATTTGGTCGGTTCAACATACCCTATAATCATATGTTGGCCCACTGGCCTAAAGATGGGCAAATCGGGTTTGGGCCGTACCCGGGCCCGGGTACAAACCGGGTTTGGGCCCAATCGGGTTTTTTGTACCCGGGTATTGGTGAACCCGGGTACGAACCCGGGTCATGTTCAAATGGATACAAACCCTACCCGGTATACCCGGGTAGGGTCGGGTCGGGTTCGGTTCGGGTATGAAACCCGGGTTCAACCGGGTTTTTTCCTTTTTTTTTTCTTTTTTTCTTTTCTTGTGTGTGTGTCGAACACCGGGTCGTATGTTTTTTTTTCTTATATTTTCTTTCCTTTTTTTCTTTTTATTTTTCTTTTTCTAATCGGGTTCACTTGAATGACAAAAATTTAAACAACTTAATATATAAATATATACAAATCTTGAGCAGAAAAGGTTACACTTATAATATACAAATATTAAATACTTTTTATATAAAACACTTGAGTGACGAAGAAATTTAAAAAGAACATGAAAGACATATAATATTAAAACAACTTAAAAATAACAATATCGTCTAATTTTATCTACTACGAGATGCTTGATCAAATGCTAATTCTTCATCGGATATGCCAGAAGATACTCCGTCTTCTACCTCTTCATCATGTACTTTAGCTTCGAGTGTAATCTCGTCTTCGAGGCTTGTTTGGTCTTGTATACGATCCGTTGTGTCTAAGTGATCCTTTAAACAAATGCACATCTCCACTGCTTCCGGAGTTAGTCTTGTTCTTCGTAATGATATTACCCTGCCACTAAGAGAAAAAGCAGATTCCGAAGCTACCGTAGAAGCTTGAACGCTTAGTAAATCACGGGCCATAGCAGAAAGAATCGGAAATTGAGATTCTTTTCCTTTCCACCAATCTAAAATATCGAATGCACGATAATCTTATGTAGTCATAGTGAAAATAAAATCCATTCCACTATATCTACCGAGCTCACTTGTTGGGGTGTTACCCCTTTGACGTTTAGCCGTCACATCCCGAACAACATTCAACATAGTCAAAACAGGGACTTTAACCGAGGTACTAGCACTTGAGGTTGATCCGCTTGGCATGGTTATGTTTACGTTAGGCCCATATCTATTTAAATAAAAATTATAAATTGTTTTCAAACTATGATTAAAATTTTCTTTTGCCTAGTTTGAAAAATCAGGGTTTTCGTCATGCATATCCAAATTGTCATTTATCTCATCTATCAAACATTCAACCCCCGCAACATTTAGAAACGGATTTAAAGCGGCGGCACAAGTAAAGACGGGTGGTAAGTCCTTAAAATATTTTTTAAACTTTTCTTTCATTGGTTCTATCATTTGATTAAACATATTATTTTTATTTTGAAAATTTTTAAAATTCAAAGACATAAAATATAATTCTTGAAGCACCGAATAACTATGGAATAATAAACTCCCGATAATTTTGTTGTTGAGTTTTTAAAAACCTCAAGAAACTCGGATAGACGTTGAAGATTCTCCCAACCCGCATCCGGAAATGGGTCGGCTTCACCATTATCAGAAAGACTAATATGAAAAGCTTTCAAAGTGCCCTTTTGTTTTAAAGCACATTCAAACATGTAACAAGTCGAATTCCACCGAGTAGGTACATCCCAATTAGGACCTAAAAATCTAGAGTGCGTATCCTTACAAAGTTGTTTATAATCTTGATATCTTTTTCTACTTTTTTTAAAAACGTCATGTAACATAAATCGAAAAGATGTAATAAAGTTATTAACATATTGCCCAGATAGTCCGTCTTGCACTATTAAATTAATAATATGTGCAACACAACGAGTATGGAAAAAATCACCGTTTGCAATCGGAAGATATTTTAATTTTAATTTTTCAACCGCGGTTGTGTTGGTAGAGGCGTTATCAAATGCAATTGAAAAAAGCTTATTTTGTAATTTAAAAGTACTTATTACATTATCTAAAAAGTAAAACAAAAATTCTCCGGTGTGTGGATGCGGAAAAAGATCAAATGCAATCGTACGTTTTATCAATTGCCATGAATTGGGATCCACCCAATGAGCGGTGACGCAAAGGTACGATTCGGGTAAACCGTGTGGAGCCGACCAAACGTCACTAGTTAATTTTACACCGGTATTTAAATTTTCAAATAATACAATTAAATCATTTTTTGCTTGTTTCCATAATTTAAAACAATAACATCTAAGTATAGTACGACTTACGTGAGTGTAACGAGGTTGAAGCGTCTCTCGAATTAAGTTGGTCAACCGAGAATTGTCGAAGTGACTAAAAGGCAAAGCTTCTTGAATCACGAACTTCGCCATTCGATCTCGAACCGTATTAACATCGTAATTAAAGATTCCACCGTCTCCACCCAATTGTGTTTGTTGCGAATCCGGATTACTTTTCAACGACTTACAAAACTTCTTGCTAATGTGTTTGTTTAAAGTCGTGTCAGAATCTTTAGCAAGCAAAGCTCCACAAAACTTGCAACGAGCCTTTACAGACCCGTCACTCAACTCAACCATATCCCAATTGCACCAAACATCCATGTTACGATTGTGTGCAAGAACACGAACGACGGTTGGAGCGTTGGACGAACCTTGACCAACGGAAGATTGTGAGTGAGCCATATCAAGATTGAAGAGAGTGAAAGTGTAAAACGAGAGAGTGAACGTGTAAAACGAGAGTAAACGAGAGTATTTTTTGTGTTTTTTGCGTATGTTTTTACGTTTGAGACTTGAGTACTAAACCATATCAACCCACACCTATTTATACTAACTTATAAGCCTAAAAGTGACAAAAAAAGGGCCAAAAATCGATCCCAATGGCTATATAGCCGTTAAAAAACGACTACTTTAAAAAAACGGTCAAAACCGGGTCCAACCCGGGTTCAACCGGTTCCGGGTCGGGTCTGGTCGGGTTCTAAGAAATTCTAGAAAATCATACCCGGTTCCAACCCTACGGGTTTTTTTCGGGTCCTAACCGGGTATACATATACCGGGTCGTACCCGTACCTGGTTCCGGGTCGGGTCCGAACCCGGTTTTTATGCCCAAGTCTACACTGGCCCATATTAAATATGCGGGTCAAAGCCCATTAAGTTTTGTTACCCAATGGCCCAATTAGGGTTTGATGGGCTAAAGCCCATTTAGTTTTGTGGCCCAATGGCCTAATTAGGTGTGTGTATTGGTGTAGGCCTAAAACCAAAGCTTGTTGGGCCCAATTCGTGAGCTCCCTAGACAAGAGTTTGGTGTCATTACGTGGTCCAATAAAGTTCCTAAAAAAAATTTCTAGGCCCAAAAACGAGGGTTGTCATAGTATTTAAATTATATATTATGGTGTGGTTATGTATACGTATCAAGATTGTAGTATTTTCCTACCTACAATATTGTGATTTTTTATTTGTAGTTGTGATTTTTGTTAAAAATTATTCATCTTTCTCGATTTACTAAAAATTCAAGATTAGAAGAGAGATTATAAGAATTGGAGAGAGGGAAAAATTTAAGGGGATCTAGTCACTATTAGTTTATCACAAGTTACAAATGTGATATTGGTTTTCCTATTATGCCCTAGTTTATTAATTTATGTCATATTTAATTCACAAAAAATTATAATAATATCATACTAATTAACAACCCTTGATCAACATTATTAATGGTTAACACATGATTTTCTTGGTATTCATTGATAAAGTGATATATATACACACACACACACACATACACGGGAGGGATCCGTTGAAAACCATGTTATAAATAAAAACCATGAAAACTAGATGTTACGTATATGTAAGTACCTATTACAAATTGGTTTATATATATATATATATATATATATATATATATATATATATATATATATATATATATACACACACACACACACGGGAAGGATCCTTTGAAAACCATGTTATAAATGGAAACCATCAAAACTAAAGGTTACGTATATGTAAGTACCTGTTACAAAGTGCACAACTAAAAGTTACGTACACGTAGGGGTTATGTATATGTAAGTACGTGTTACGAAGTGTACAACTAAGAGTTACGTACATGTAACACATACAAGTTACGTACATATAACTCATACAAGTTACGTATATGTAAGTTGTTTCGTCATCATCGTTGTTCCTTAGAGTTTAAATTAAAATATATATAATGACCTACAGTAATAATGTTAAAGTTTACTCAAATATATTTTAAACAATTAAAAAGATAAATAATTTATAACTTATGTGATGTGGTAGTGGTGGTATTCAAGATTTTCAATTATAATATGTTCTTCATTTGATCCCTCTCCTATATATATATGTGTGTGTGTGTGTGTGTGTGTGTGTGTGTGTGTGTGTGTGTGTGTGTGTGTGTGTGTGTGTGTGTGTGTGTGTGATAGAAATTGAATGTTAACCCTTATTTATTGCGATAACTCATTAACCTAACTAGTGGTTCACAACAGACTACATCAAGATTGTAAGTCAGAGTTATAGTAGTAAAACTAGTGGTCCAAAATGAACATTCAAAAACCTTTAAACTATAGCAAGACTATACACAAGTTAGAGATATTAAAAAGATCTATTTAATAGTATAATTTGTATAAAAAAATCAATCATACAAAAAAGTTAAGGTTTTAAAAAAAGGGTGAATTTTTTTAATGGAGGGAAATTTTAAAACAGGGGGAAATCGTTACATCAGTGGTGTAACACGATGTAAAAGTTAGTTACACCGCATAATTATGGTGTAAGTGTTTGCTACATTAGGGTTAACGGGTTATAGCAATTTATAAGGGTTAACAAAGGAACTTTACCCTACATATACATATATATACATATGTATATACTTAAATATTTATAGAGAGAGAGAAGAGAGATCAAATGAAAACCATGTTTATAGTTAAAAACCGTAAAAACCACCTATAGTCAATCATATAATTTATCATTTTTATTTTTGTTTTTTATAGTGTATTTAAGGTAAACTTAAACCTCGTTATTTAAACTCATTATATAATTTGTAATTTAAACCCTGAGTAACGAAGATGATGACGAAACGAGATACATATACGTAACTTATATGTGTTACGTAGACGTAACCCATAGTTGTACACATGCTAACATGTACTTACATAAATCTTACCCCTGGTTTTCGTAGTTTTCAATTATCACATGGTTTTTAATGAATCCCTCCCAAAAAAATCACCACTAAAAAATATTAAATTTATGGTTTTCAATTATCAGCATATATTTTTTTTCCTTTTTGTGTTAGTTTTTAGGAAAAATCACCACTCAAAAAGAAGATTGTATCTTTCCTGTACTAAAATAAAGAAAGAGCCATTTTTTCCCTTTTATGTTTCCCCTTCACCAACCAACAACTAATAGTAAAACTTGATAGCAAAACGGGAGAAAATTTTCTACAAATCGTTTCTTCATTGCAACTCATGTGTAACCCTAGGTTTTGATGCCACTTGTCAGGTTATACATAATGGAATATGGATCTTAACGCACGTTCACAAATGATTATAGAATGAGAAAATAAAGATCATAAGATGTAACATGGTTCCGTTAGTGACATACGTCCATAGGCTACAACTAGTGTTTTTCTTTTATTAGCTCAAGGTGTTGAAAGTTTACAATTACATAACAAGATCTTTATAAGATTGAATATATCGTTACAAATTTAGACATTTATTGAACAAGAAAACATAATATGACCACGTGCCCTTATTCCCCTTTCTTACTAACTTCATAACCCAACAGGAACAAGCACAAGCATTAGTCCTCTTCAATCTTTTTCATTTTTTTCAATTTTAGAATTTTCATGTGGGTATTTCATGTTTAAAAAATTTAGAGTAAATTATATTTTTCGTCCCTAACTTTATAACAAATTTCATAGATTGTCCTTAAACTAAGAAAATTATAGTAATTGTCCTTTACGTTTAAATTTCGTTACACGTTTAGTCTTTTTCACTAACGGACGTTAGAATTTTCTGTTAAATCTAGTCATGTGCCTTGCACATGCGGGCAATTTTGTCATTTTCTCTTATTAATTTACAAAAAATAATTCTTACTGAATAAACGAACTGGAAAAAAAAAACAAAATATATAAAAAACAATCATTCTCTCTCCACTCCTCTATCTCCCTCTCTCTCTCTTTCTCTCTCTTTATATATATATATATATATATATATATATATATAATATGTATCTTTCTTCTTCATGAAAACACATTGGCCCGCCCCGTACTACCGCCACCGCTAGCTACCACCACCACAGCCACCACCGGTCACAACCGCCATGATCCTCTTGAACCACAAAAAAAAAAACAGATCTAACCACCACAACCGCCATGAACCCCTGAAGTGGCCTCCCATTCAACTCATCCCCACCCTACCCTACACCACCAGCCGCAACCACCATCGACCACCAAGAACAAACCAGTTTAATGGTCGATTTCAACACAACAAGAGGGGTGATGGCGGTTTTCCGAGCGAAAAATCAAATACAGAGGGCGTGGGTTGTTTAGGGTTCCGACCACCCACCACTATCTCGCAACGTGTTATTAGTTCCTCCAATGCCCCTCTCTCTCGATCTTTCTCTGGTTGTCTCCGACAAAAAACCTAGATCTAATAGAAGGGGGAGGTCGGTCGCAGTTGATGTAGAAGACCATGATAGTTGCTCGCATTGCTAGTGGTTTAGGGTGGTGGAGGTGGTTTACAGTGGCGGAGGAGTGGCGGTGAAGGTGGGCGGCAGAGGAGTGGAGGCGAAGGAGAGAAAGAGGGGGAGATGGTGTAGAGCGGGTGAGGTGGGTTTTAGTATTTATGTATATATTAATAAGAGTAAAAAGACCAATTTACCCTTATGTGCAAGTCATGTGACCTAACTTAACCAATAAAACAAACGGACGTTAGGAGAAATGATTAAACGTGTAACGAAATTTAAACGTAAAAGACAATTACTGTAATTTCCTTAGTTTAAGTAAATTTGCTATAAAGTTAAAGGACGAAAAAATATAATTTACTCAAAAATTTAAGTAGGTTTTTAACCCTACTTCAAAGATTTATGGATTAGACTTGGGTGAGATTTTAACATGCCGTTCCCAAGAACTCAAAACGTGAGATTATACATTGATGATTGTTTGACCCTAAAATGCATCATTTCATACCTCACAGCATGACTAATGATGCATATAATATGTTGCATAATCTATACTATATTATAATGCAAAAAGGAGGGTTTCCGCCATAATTTAAAAGATTTGAAAATTTTAAGCATAATGTACAACTCAAAAAATCAATTTCACAGGGGTATTTATGTCATTCAAACACTCTTAAAAAGATGGAACTTTAAAACTATTTACACCTACACCCTTGTATCTTTTATTATATACAATTTTTTCCATTTTTGTTACAATATGTTTAAAAGAAGGAATTAAGTTTTTTAAATATAAAACTAACCAGAGACGAGTACCATAATGAAATGTGTCGCAGGCACCGCATCGCGCGGGCACGTTACTTACGATATTATACAAATACAATAAAAGGTATATATATATATATATATATATATATATATATATATATAATTTTTGAACTTTCATTTATATACAGTCACTGTAGACACACGAAATTTCATCAATGATTTGTGATGAAAATGAATAGTGGATATATGGACTTTCATTTAAAAAAAACCGATTTGAACTTTCATTTATATATGAATGCTGATATGATAGATGTTTTACTTTATTGATATAGGAAATGTCAAGTACAAACTAACCTTTTGTTGAAACCTGTTGTAACAAAAGTATAAGACTTCTAATATCAACGAAACATACTTAACAAAACAAAATGTTACAAAACCATATATCAACCATAAACATC